>JAJKFI010037958.1:0-13814 GCA_029204185.1 Lerista edwardsae
CACACACACACACACACACACACACACACACACACACACACACACACACTGTGCTTTATTGAGCTGTTTGTACAATTTCAAATAAAAATTGGATAAAAACAAATCACACCACAATTCGCTATTTTAACCAAGAAATTTTGGGGGAAAATATCACCAAAAGGAAACATCTACTCATGGCATTTCACAAGATTGCCCTCAAATTTATTGCATCATTGAATTGTATATTTAAGGCATTTTGCCATACACAAACTCTCTCTCTCTCTCTCTCTCTCTCTCTCTCTCTCTCTCTCCCCTCTCTCCAACCCCCTCCCCCAGGTTTTAGTACCAGCCAAGGAGAAAATGAACAGAAGAGGTCACATCTATTGTATTCAATTTACATTTTATCATGTGTCAATTTCAGATTTCTGTGCTAACATCATTCTTGATGTTTAAAGGGAAAAAAGCCTTTCTGTTTATGTGATATGAACATAATGCATGTATAACTGAATGTTTCCATCAAATATCAGACGTTCCCTATTTGTTACAATTGCATCTAAAGATGATGTTAATGATTCACCTGTTTGCGACTTCATAATTAATGTCTTAAACCTTTGGGGACTTCGTTGTAAAATCTCTTGGGGAACACAGGATGACAATATATCTCCCTCTTGTTGGGAGGCTTCATCACTCTTCTGTCAAAGAGCTAGAGGAGAGGCCACCTCTGTTTGGCACCACCAAGGAGCCGTCACCATGAGATCAGCATTGTGGTTGTCTTCAAAGTACTTCTCTTACTCTCCTTGCTTTAGAATGGAAGAGAATGCCATGGAAATTTAATGGTGCTACAAATTAACTACTGCACCTAGTTGGGTTTCTTCTAGGTAAGATTAGTGTATCACACAACCTCAAAATATCAGACTCTTGATACAGATATCCTTTTACAACCCAGCTTCATTGTCTCAGTATTATGGCAAGATGTTCTAGAGGGGAACACTTCATCAGGAAGGCTTATTTTACAGTATTAATTTGGAATTGATTAATAATTTCTTAATTTTATTAAGTTGGGGAGTTGTAATTTCTTAATGTTATTAAGAAAATTAATAATTAATAATTTCTTAATTTTATTAAGTTGACTACCCCCTGCATTCCAAAAGTGTTCTAATGCCTTCAGAAGGCCTTTAAACAATGTGAATCAATAGCAAGTATTAGAACGCTTTCAGAGGGCAAAGTGAAGCTGTTTGTCCTTGCTTCATTTACCTCGCTGCTGGCCAGCCGGATCTCTCATAGCTCTGTCATGCACACTCTGCACCACCACCATCAATGTACTGGCACCTGCAGAGCCTCCCAGAACCACTGCTGCACCCACCACACCTCTTGCCATTTGTGGCAACTGCCCAGCAGTGCATAACACTGGCCTAGTTTTCATGCCACCGATAAATTGCCTTCTGCTGCAAGAATGCTAGTTCTGGGGGGCAAATACTATCTCCTGCTTGCAATTGTCCCCCTTCAATTGCGTGGACTTGTAGCCACCTCTCAAATCTTCATGAGATTTCAAGGCTCCTAAATCTTCCACATTTTCCAGCCTCATTATTCAACAAAGAAATCCCTCTTCTCGGAGTCTCCCAGCTGCCCAGATTGTTCCGTGCCATGATGCTTTCAACAATGGACAAGGAGGCTCAATGGACAAGGGATACAGGCATGCCCCAGTATCGCTGGGGTTCCGTTCTGGACACTACCGTAGATACCTGAAACCGTGGATACTGGGAACACCAAGAGATAGGGGAACACCAGTGGTTTTGCTGCAACAAAGTAAAAAGAAGAGATTTTTTAAAATGTTTCCCTATCTTTTTAATAGGCATCTCAGTATCCATGGTATCTGTGGATAACTGAAACTGTTGATACCGAATCAGTGGATACTGGGGCACACCTGTACTACCATTTATTTACTGGAGCTGAGGAAATGCTGCCTTTTCATATAAAAGGAAATCCTCAGAGATTGTTGCAGAAGAGGAATAGAGAGGGGAGATAATTCCTTTCTTTTGTCCATTTTCTTTCAAGAGGTGGTGTTGATGTATGAACACTGAAGCTTTGGAGAGAATGGAGCAAATGAAGAATGGAGTGAATGAAAATTTTAAGAAGTCAGCTCTGGACTAGATCTTTGTTCATTTAGTGTAAGGCGTAATAATCACCACAAATACAAATTTTCATTTATTTATTTAAAGCATTTATACACCTTTCCAAAAGTTCAAGGCAGCTTGCAATACTTTATAAATAGATAAAATACAAAATAAAACTCCAAAAATTAAACATTTAAAGTCTAAAGCATAATTTAAAAAACCAGTACAGCAACTGGTAATAATTCTAAAAGCCCACCATAGGTTGTGCTGGGTAAAAAGCCAATACACAATAAGCTAAAAAAAAAAGTATAGAATAAAAGCAAGAGGCCAGATAAAAACACCCAGGAATAACCTACCCCAAAAGCTAATGCTAATAAGAGCGCAATCCTAACCTGGAGTTAGGCCTGCACAAGGATGGCCAGCAAAGTTTGGCCGGCACCAGAGCCACCATAAAGCACGCTTGGACCACTCTCGGAGTCAGGGAGGATGGTGCAAGTCTGTGTGCTGGCCTCTCTGACAGTGGTCCAAACATACTTTGCAGTGTCCCTTGTGCCAGCCAAACTTTGCTGGCCTAACTGGGCCGGCCTATCTCCAGGTTAGGATTGTGCTCTAAAAATGTTTTTAGGCCTCACCGGAAGCTCTCTCCTGAAATGTAGATTGTTCATATAGATAGAATAAGAATGCATGAACAAATTCTGGCCTTTGGATAAAATATAAAATAGGAATTTCATATGCTATTGACATAGGAGTCTATTCTGTGGGTATGACATCAGCTGCTCAGTTAATGCCAGCAAACCCGGTTATCACAGAAAATGTATGTCCTAGGACAATGCCATTCTCTTTACTACTCTAGCAGAGGCATCCTTCACATCCCTGTTCCTCAGGCTGTAGTTTAATGGACTGAGCATGGGAATCACAACCGTGTAAAACACAGAGACAACTTTGTCTTGGTCCATAGAGAAACTGGAGCTTGGCCTTAAATACATGAAGATGATTGTTCCGTAAAAGATGACAACAGCTGTTAGGTGTGAGGCACAGGTGGAGAAGGCTTTGTGTCTCTCCTGGGTCAAGTGGAGCCTTAAGATGGTCAAGGAGACCAAGATAATCAGAAAAGTACTCAAGGCAATTGCAGTGGACATGATGAAGTGCACAACATCAGTGACATGAGTGTTTGAACAGGACAACTTCAGAATGGGAGGGGTGTCACAGAAAAAATGATTGATGACATTTGAACTGCAGAAGGACAGACCAAATATCAACCCAGTATGAACAGCTGCATTTACCACACCGCATATATATGCGCCTATCACTAATGCCACATAGCGTTTGGCAGGCATCACCATCAAATACAGCAATGGGTTGCTAATGGCTGTGAAGCGATCGTAGGCCATCACAGCCAGAAGGCTGCCTTCAGTGGTTACAAAGACACAGAAGACAAAAAATTGCACTGCGCATCCTGCGAATGAAATCACTTTGTTCTTTGCTATAAAGGTCATCAGCATCTTGGGGGCAATGGCAGTGGAATACCCCAGATCGACAAGGGACAGGTTGCTTAGAAAAAAGTACATGGGTGTATGAAGCTGTGCATCCACCCTGATGAGAAAGATGATGCCAAGATTTCCCACCAGGGTGATAATGTAGATGACCAGGAACATGATGAAAAGAGGAACTTGGAGTTTGGGATGGTCTGTGAATCCCACAAGGACGAATTCTGTCACTACAGTGTGATTCTGTTTCATTATTTACTCCGTAAGCAAGCTCTATTGAGGGGAGGAAAAAGTAGATAGGTAGTGGGAAAAGACCACATTTTTCACGAACTCTGCCTGCTGTCTCATTACTACTTAAGATACAGTGAATACTGCACATTATGCATCAATGAGAAGCTGAGCAAATGGCGGAGATCAGTCAGGTGTTCCCTGTTTTCAATCTCACCCCTGCAATGAACACAGGAGGTGGCCTTGGGCAAGACCCCCTCTCTCAGTCTCAGCTCCCCAACTGCAACAGCAGAGTGGTAACACCCACCTTACAGAGTTGCTATGAAGATTACAACCAGGTAATACAGATGAATTGTTAGTGGAAGAAGAAGGGGCAGGGAAAGGATGTGCTGGCTTGATAGCATCAAAACCGATACTAAGATGAAGGTCCAACAACTGAAAGAAGCCGTGCTTGATGGGGTAGCACAGAGAGCTCTCGCCTATAAAGTCGCCAAGCGTCGGATGTGGCTGAATGGATAAAGCAACAACAACAATACAGATGAAATGCTTGGCACACTCATGCGTACTATACACAATGAATACCACAAGTAACAACCCGCCCTTTTCTTTGAAAGTCGAGCCAACTAGTGTTCCGGCAGCGAAGGGTCCTTTTTGGTGGCAGAAAAGCTGGGCCGCTGTTGTGTGCTGCTGGGCCAATGCGTAAAATGGTGAGACACACAACATGCACGGCAGCAGCTGGTAGTGGTCTATGGGAGCCATGGGAGTGGTCCATGGGAAGGGAGGGGATGTTTTGAGGGAGGAATTGGGGGCATGTGGGTGGGAGGGTACAGGTCAACAGCAGTCACACAAACTGGATCTTATTCCCCTTTTTGCAACCTCCCAATCCCTTTTCTCTTTAAATCCTGTGATTTCAAGTAGATGTCGAAAAGCATGGGGATCAGACTGGAGCCAAAGGCAAACCACCAAGGCGTATATCATGTATATAACCTCTACTGTACATGTGATCACTGCAAATGTCAACTTTTGCTACTCTGATCCCATTGGAAAATAGCCCTTTTATTAGCTGTTCTTGTGCGTACACATAGGGATAGGCCACTTAGGGAGCAATGCAAGGTATTACGTTGGGCCAACACTAGCTGCTAGTGTCAGCCCAACAGCAGCAGTACTGGCATGAGAGCACCGACCAGCACCCTCACCCCAGCTCTGCTGCCACAGGGCTGACAACTAGCAGCAGCTTTGGCCCAACAGTGCTGGCCAAAGCTGGTGGCGTGACGCTCCTGCACCAGCTGAGTTTGTCCAGTGCAGGGTCTTTTCTGGGCGGGGGCAGGAGGGAGGGCATTTCTGGGCAGGGGGTGGGCAGACTGGGAGGTGGGCCAGCCCAGGGAGAGGGGTGGAGGGGGGATGAATCTGCTTGTGGATGTTCTGTCCCTATGTATATGTGCATACATATACACAGTGCATACATGGAAAGGAAAGAATTTAACAAAAGTGTGTGCTGGTGACTCAGGCAAATGAGTCCCCAATGAGTCCCCTCAGACTTCCTGATCCCAGGAAGACCAGCCAATCTGATCTGGGGTGAAAATGAACCCAAAGAGAAGGCTTTATTTGTAGGTATATTTGTTACTGTTTTGGCAAGAAGTGCCATTTCAAAGGTGTAATGTTATCAAAAGGAATGTTTACGCAAAAGGTTGCCCATTTTCAGAGGACAGTAAAAATATTTTCAGCTAGTGATCTTTTAGGGTCAGAAGGGTCCAACTTCTTATCCTGGGACAGGAGGAAATCAGGGGGTGATGCTTTCTGAGGTCCCAAGTTCAGCTTCTGATATCTCCAGTTGAAAGAATCTCAGACTTCCTTCTGAGACCTTGGAGATCAACTGCCAGTCAATGTAGGCAGTCTAGGACTGGACAGACCAAGACTCTGAATCAAGTTAATGCCATATAATACGTTGACAGCCCCTTTGGGGATCTGTACATACACTCTGGTCGCAATCCTATCCTACTTTCCAGCACTGGGGTAAGGGCAATGCTGCTCCAAGGTAAGTGAATAAACATTCCCTTACCTTGAGGAGGCTTCCATGACTACTACTCCATTGCAGGATACAGGACATTACATGCCCCATTGGCCCAGCTAGGTCAGTGCTGGAAACTTGTATAGGATTGTGCTCTCTATATCTTACAGTAAAAATACAAAATGTGTCAGAACTAGTTTCTACAAGGAAAAAGTGAATCTCTGGAGCCTGTCAAGAGTTTCCAGTTCCAACTAGTGAAAATGCTAAGGTCCAGAGCATCTTCAGAGACTCTGTGGAACTCCTTGCCACAGGAGGTGGTGATGCCATCTGGCCTAGGTGCCTTTAAAGGGGAATTGGACAAATTTCTGGAGGAAAAGTCCATCACAGACTACAGATCATGATGGGTGGGGCAACCTCCTTATTTTAGAAGTAGAAGTCTGATGCAGGGGAGTGGCAACGAGATGCAAATATCTTGTTGTCTCGTGTGCTCCCTGAGGCATCCAGTGGGCCACTGTGAGACACAGGAAGCTGGACTAGAAGGGCCTTTGGCCTGATCCAGCAGGGCTCTTCTTATGTTCTTGTTCTGAGCTAGAAAACTTTGTACCAAAATGCCCAGTGCATTCAGATACTGACTAGCCTAAACTAGATTCTTTGAAGATGCTTTGACGCCTCCCATTCCTGTCAAGACACTTTGAATGTCCAGGTTTTATTTGTTGCAATGCATAGAGATTCCAGGTTACACACACACACACAGACACACAGACACACACACACACACACACACACACACACACACAGAGAGAGAGAGAGAGAGAGAGAGAGATGCTTGCATGTATGCATGCACATAAAATATGTGTATTAAGGTTCTTCAATAAGGTTGTGCCAAATTCTTTAGATTTTAACATGATTATACAAAAGAAAACATACTCCCCGATTTCCCTTTTAACAAACTGACCACAATCAACCTTCCAGAGGTCTTTAGGCAGAACTTTGATTCTAACAGTGACAGAGCTGGGCTGAAGAAACCTACCTGTATGAAGGCAGGGATGTTGTTATTCCAGGTATCTGGAAATCAAAAGCATTATATAGAGATAATTCAGTGTCCACTAGGAATTGAACTCCATGATAAACTCATTAAAATGTCCTCTGGGATCAATCACTTTCAGACTTGTTGTTGCAAAATATTTGCAGAGACTCAGCATGCTTGCCTGTCCATTGGGTCAACTTCTTTGCATGTGAGTGTATCCAGTGGTGGAGTGGCAAATTTGGAAGCACCGGAGCTCTTCTTGATGCTGGCTGCCAGTGTCTTGCCTAGTCTGGGAGGCAAGGCCTCTTCCTTGCTGCTGCACTGGCTTTGTCAAAGAAGCCTTGGAGGAGGAATGGTGTGCTTAAGCCCCATCACAAAACTGAATGGTGATTTGCGAGCGCAAGCCTAACCTGGAGATAGGCCAGCACAAGGGCCACCATAAAGAAAGTTTGGACCACTGTTGATATCAGAGAGGCCAGCACACAGAAGTGCGCCATTCTCCCTGACTCCCTGAGTGGTCACAACGTTCGAGGGGCCCAGGGAAGGCTTACCAGGCTGAGGCTGGGGGGTTGGATATGACTTAAGTTGGTCAGTCCCACTCCCTCTCAGGCCCAATTCGCCTCCTGGATCATTCTCCACTTAGGATTACTCTAAGTCCCCTTAGGATCTCTAAGTTGAAAATAGAAAACATTCATAATGCTTTCTATGGCAGGAGGTGTGGACTGATGGTTGAGCTGCTGATACTGTCTGAAGCTAAGCAGGAGAATCTGTGGTTTACTTTTGGACGGGAGACGGATGCCAGGCTGTGACAAGCTGCAGTACCTGTGGTGGCAGAACAGAGTCACTGTGGAGCTGATTAGCTCACCGCAAGTGAGAGTTGCAGTGGAGTGTGTGAGGAGGCCAGCCGGCAAAGAAGGGAATACAACCTTGAGGACCTGTCCAGGCTTGACTGGCAATTGCCTACTGAGGCTTGATGGCAGGCAGCCAAAGGAGAGAACCACACTGTGAAGGCAACATCTGGGCTTGAGGATTGGCAGATCAAAAAGAATACTGTAGATTTGTAAAAACCCCATTGAAAAAATGGTGGTTTAGACTAGCCTGCTCATGTGAGCTGCCTTGGCCATTTGCTTCGGCATGGGAAAAGCAGAGTATAAATTCTTCAAAATAAATAAATAATTCAAATTTCACATCTTAACTGGACTTGGTGTCAATCTTAGTGCCCACTATCCGATAGCACATAGTGCCACTGATGGAGCACGTACTGCATGCTTCGTTGGTGGGGGGCAACCAGGTGAGTTAAGGAAACATCTTTATTTACTGCCATGTAGGCCACCAATGGACTACAACATCTCTTTAGCTGGCATATGTATGAGGAGACGCAGGGGATGGGATAGGATCTGAGCATGCATTGCTGCTGCCAACATTCTCCAGCTGCTGCCTGGCCCTCAAGATCCTCCCCTGAACTGCCAAATTTCCTGCTTCGGTGGGACTTCTGCAAGCCATTTGCCCTTGTGGCCCTTGTGTGCATGACAGCAATGCAAAGTTGCATCACACCATCAAACCGCAGCTTACAGTAGTGGATTGGCAGATCTGCCACTAAATGCTCCTGTTAAGTATTGGGCTGCCACAGTACATACTTTAAAAAAAATAAAATTCATAAGCATTGCATCCATGTAGTAATGCAAAGTCTAGCTAAAGAAAAATTACGTATTAACATGATACATTAGAGTTATGTTAGCAAGCAATGAGGCAGAAATGTATAACAGAATTCTATAATGCTTTATCAGTGGTGGCAGAAAACTGGCCACGGGGTGAAAAATATCATTTGTTCAGATAATGATTGAACAAATGTTATATTTCTTAACGTTACCTATCAAAATATGCAAGCTTTGCAGCCAGGACCCTTTTAGAAAGCATTAAAGATGAACAATGATTCAAGCACAATAATTTCAAGCTGTTGGAATCCTTGGGAAAGGTTATTTCAATTATAATAGCATGGTGGGGTGCAATTGAGGGCGCAATCCTAGCCTGAAGTTAGGCCAGCAGGCCAGCACACTTTGGCTGGCACAAGTGCCACGGAAGGGATAGAGTCGACAGAGGGATGTTCTTTTCCCTCTCTCAAAACACCAGAACCAGGGGGCATTCACTAAAACTGAGGATTGGGAGAGTTAAAACAGATAAAAGGAAGTAGTTTTTACCCAGCGGGTGGTTAGTCTGTGGAACTCTTTGCCACAGGAGGTGGTGATGACATCTGGTCTAGATGTCTTTAAGAGGGGTTTGGACGGATTTCTGGAAGAAAAGTCCATCGTGGGCTATAGGCCATGATGGATTGTGCAACCTCCTTACATTAGTAGTAGGCTACTTCAGAGTACTGGGTGCAAGGGAGTGGCAACAAGATGCAAGCGTCGTGTCTCGTGCCTCCCTGGGGCACCTGGTGGGGCTGCTGTGAGGTACAGGGAGCTGGACTAGATGGGCCTTTGGCCTGATCCAGCAGGGCTCTTCTTATGTTCTTATGAGAGTGGTCCAAATGTGCTTTACGGTGGCCCTTGCACCGGCCAAACTTTGCTGGTCTAACTCCAGGTTAGGATTGCGCCCTCAGATAAGAACTGCAGTAGTGACCAAGTCCTAAAGAATCCAAGTGGAAGAGTCTTCTTCCACTAACAAGTCATCTTCCCACTGTAGTTTTATCCCATTTCATTCCCTGATCTCTCTCTCTCTCTCTCTCTCTCTCTCTCTCTCTCTCTCTCTCTCTCTCTCTCTCACACACACACACACACACACACACACACACACACACACACACCAAAAACAAATAGGCATGTTACATGTTCCAGTTGAGTTTACATCTATCTTCACTCTAAAAGTAAATGAGGTGATGCAAAAACCATTACAGTACTTGCTTATCCTAATAAAATATGACACAAAGCATTTGGAGTCAAATAGGCCACAATTTTATCGGCCCCAAAGGTCATCTAGTTAATTTCAGCCCATTCTCCTAAACTAATGGAAGAAGCAGTTTTTGCTTGCTTTTTGTTTTTCTCTTTAAAACATTGATGAAAAGCTTATTTTGTTTATCTGCACTTATCAACTCCTGGCTGAGTAACCCACCTCTTGCTTACATAATCCCATTTTATATGACTTCTCACTTTTCTTGGCAAACCCTTAACTTTCACCCACCTTTCTTAACAAAATGATTTCTTTAATCTGTCAAAATTGCCTCCATGAAGAATTGGCAAGGGCAGATATTCCCAAGAGCTGAAGCAGTCCCTGTATAAAAAGCTGCAATAAAATCAAGCACAGGTCTCTCAAAAGCAGAGCTGCTTCCCACTGGTTAGAGAGAACTTTCTTCATAGTAACATCTGTGAACATATGCAAGCATTCATCCCATCCCATCTCATCCCATCCATGATCTTCAGTCCAAAGATGTGATTGATGAATTGGAAAGGATTTCCTCAAGAGCTCATAAAGAAGGAGAAGCTGCATGAGAAACAGGAGAGAACAAGGTGGAAGGTATTTCAAAAAGTGTTAGAAATTGCTGGCTTCATCCAGTTTTTAAGGAAAAATAAATGCAGTTTTTTGGGGGGTGGGGGTGGAAACCTTGCTAAAGCAGGGCCATATTTTTGCACCAGGTCCATTCATTTCAGTGGGCTAAGCAGAACTTCCTGATGCATTTGTGTGCTATAGGGTACGTATGTTCATGAATGGCACAATGAATGCACAGTGGTGTGTGACTTCCTATGGAATAATAAGATAGGATCTGTGGAAATGCCTTCAATAAGAACACAAGAACAGCCCTGCTAGATCCGGCCAAGGGCTTATCTAGTCCAATTTCCTGTATCTCACAGTGGCCCATCAGATGCTTCAGGGAGCACACAAGACAACTGAGATGCCTGCATTCTGTTGCAACTCACTTGCCTTACAACTCTTACCTGTCTTCTTTGTAATATTATCTATCAATTGTCTTCGTAGATGGATGACAGGGTAAATAATTGTGAATATGCTACATTAGTACATTAATAGTTTGTCATGGAGAGCCTAGCAGAAGTCATCCTTTCTTTGTCTTTGCTTATGAAGCTACAAGACCCACATCTTATCATCTTGACAAAAGTGTGCATATGTGCTTCTGTCTGTCCGGGCCTAAGCCTTACTCATTTGCTTTCAACGCCAGAATTCAGATGGTGGTAAATGTGCAGCGATCTGAATACATGGCTAGTCTAAAACACAAATGGGAATTTTGTCAAGGGAACCAGCCCCAGAACTGGGGAGAGATTATGCCACATAATAAGGTGGTACATAATATCTGTCTAACTGACTGTGCTATTGACTGAACTTCTACAATGCTTCTTTATTTAAAAAAAAAATCCTTTCAAGGAAGCATCTGGTAACATTTTGGGTAAAGGCAGAGAGAAGACACAATACAAGGCTTGTTACATTTTTTCATTTGTGCAACTTTGTCTTCTTTTGTTTTCAGGTGAACGTATTGTGCCTGGAACATGAATAAGGGAAACAGCAGCTCAGTGACTGAGTTTCTCTTGCTGGGGTTTTCTGTTTTTGGGAAGAGGCCCTCCTTACTCTTCCTGATTTTTTCCTTGCTCTATGGCACAATCCTGGCTTTCAACATCACCATCATGTCAGTCATACTGCTTGATCAGACCTTGCACACTCCAATGTACTTCCTCCTCTTTGCCCTCGCTGCCTCGGAAAGCTGTACCACCCTTGTGACCATCCCCAGGCTGCTGGTGTCCCTAGTGACAGGAAGTCCATCCATTTCCTTTGCTGGGTGTGCCTTGCAGATGCTCTGCTTCTTTGGCTTCGCAGCCAACAACTGTTTCCTCCTCCTCACTATGGCTTACGATCGGTACGGGGCCATACGTTACCCACTTCGGTACCAGGTGCAGCTGAACAACAGGGTCTGTGCCCAACTGGTAACTACATCACTTACATTAGGATTTCTCGTATCAGTTATAATTGTCAGTCTTGTCTTCAGGTTGCCTTTTTGTGGGCCCAATGGAATCAGACATTTCTTCTGTGACCTCGCACCTGTTGTAAGACTGGCTTGCACCGACACTTACCAGACGAATATTGGGATTGTTATTTTGAGCGCCATTGTTTTGCTGGGCACTGTCACACTGATCTTTGTTTCTTACATCTACATCCTCTCTGCCATCCTACAGATGCATTCCAGCACAGGACGGTGGAAAGCCTTCTCCACCTGTGCCTCCCACCTCACTGTGGTGATCACACACTTTGGGTGTGCTTCTTTTGTGTATTTGAAACCTAAATCAGACTCCTCACTAGATTATGACACATTGATCTCGGTGGTTTATGTCTTCCTGACCCCTCTGTTGAACCC
This sequence comes from Lerista edwardsae, assembly GCA_029204185.1. Classification (NCBI taxonomy): domain Eukaryota; kingdom Metazoa; phylum Chordata; class Lepidosauria; order Squamata; family Scincidae; genus Lerista; species Lerista edwardsae. The sequence continues at coordinate 12,197 of JAJKFI010037958.1, forward strand.
TTTGATTTACACTTTGAGAAACAAGGAAGTTAAACTTGCCATTAAGAGATTACAGAGGAACTAATTCTGCCCGAGACACTCTGAGCAAAAATCCTTGCGGCATTTTTGTCATTAATGTGCAAGCTCTAGCGCAGGATACAGCTATAGGAGGTCATGGTTTTGGAAGGGGGAATGGATGGGGCGACTGTCTCTTTTGAAGAGGCAAAAATCGTTTTGCACAATGTAGCAAACATTTTGACATTCAGTGGCAGCTGGCTACCTTTCCCTAACTTCTTTGCAGAGAGCCAGTCTTATGAAAAGTAAACATGTGCCATCGTGGTTGAAAAAGGAAGGTGTTTCTATGTCCAAAATGTTTCATTGCTGTCACTTCTTTTCACTAACACAATATCGCATATTTCTGAAATATGTTAAATCAAGGTCTGTTTAATCAAGGGTTCACTGTACTTCCTTTAAGAGCTAGCTCATTCCATCCCAAGCCCTGCAGTGGGTTGGACTATTTTAGAACAGCTCTATTTCAAAAAATTGGAAAATGGAATTTAAAAATATTCCAAAGAAACTGCAGTTTCGGGGCAAGCAGCGGCAAGGCATGAAGGCTCCTCCACAGAATGGAATGCTCCATTCAGGCAGGAGAGGGATTCAGAGGCGTGCCAGATCTGGCCACCAGGCTAGAGTCTGGGGAGCTCTGGATTAAAGACCAATCATAAGCTGCCTGGCCCCAGTAGGAGCAGTGGTAGCAAAATGGCTACTGTGCATCCTACAGTTACCATGGCAGCCATACGAGGCACCGCAGGAGAAGGGAACATTTGTCCTCTTAGCCCAGGTAAGGGCACTGGGCCACCAAAGGGCTTCCTCAGGCTTGCACTGGCTATATGCTGGTGCAGTCTTGAGGAGCTTTGTGTTGGGCCATGTGTTGGGCCTGACGCAAAGGATAGGATCCAGCCATAGAGGGCACAGCCAGTCCCACCCCACTCTGCCGCCCCAGTTCTGCCCTCCCCATGACCTTTCCCTGACCTGAAAGAGCTTACCAGCAGCCAGTGGTCTTGAGAGGGGGGGTGGGCGGGCCACACCAGGTGACACACACGGGGGGGTGACACCAGCAGGGAACAAAATGGCTAAAATCGCTGTTTTCAAAGATAATACCATAATGCTATATATTGTTGGATGCAGACTTTCACCTGGAATTCAATGAAAAAAACCAACATGCAATATCTTCATTCTATCAAAAATTATGGCCAAAAAACTAAAACCCCAAAATACAACTTTTAATGTAAAAATCATGATTTTTTTTAAATCAAGGTTTTACGGAATAATGCCATCACGTTATACACTGTTGGATGCAGAATTTCATGAGGAGTGTCATATCTCTATTCTATCAAAAGCTATGGCCAAAAAACTAAAAACTGAAAATACAAGTTATGTAAAACTCACAATTTTTTTAAAAAAAATCATTAGTATGAGTTAGTTCTCATTTCCATGTATCAGAGCTAATACTAGAACTTTTATTTGTGTGAGAGTCATCAAATTGGCCACTGGTTTTTTGTTGGTTACTAATTTGTGGGGTGACCTGTACTATAGATAGATAGATAGATAGATAGATAGATAGATAGATAGATAGATA
>JAJKFI010037959.1:0-13838 GCA_029204185.1 Lerista edwardsae
CACACACACACACACACACACACACACACACACACACACACACACACACTGTGCTTTATTGAGCTGTTTGTACAATTTCAAATAAAAATTGGATAAAAACAAATCACACCACAATTTGCTATTTTAACCAAGAAATTTTGGGGAAAAATATCACCAAAAGGAAACATCTACTCATGGCATTTCACAAGATTGCCCTCAAATTTATTGCATCATTGAATTGTATATTTAGGGCATTTTGCCATACACAAACTCTCTCTCTCTCTCTCTCTCTCTCTCTCTCTCTCTCTCTCCCCTCTCTCCAACCCCCTCCCCCAGGTTTTAGTACCAGCCAAGGAGAAAATGAACAGAAGAGGTCACATCTATTGTATTCAATTTACATTTTATCATGTGTCAATTTCAGATTTCTGTGCTAACATCATTCTTGATGTTTAAAGGGAAAAAAGCCTTTCTATTTATGTGATATGAACATAATGCATGTATAACTGAATGTTTCCATCAAATATCAGATGTTCCCTATTTGTTACAATTGCATCTAAAGATGATGTTAATGATTCACCTGTTTGCGACTTCATAATTAATGTCTTAAAACTTTGGGGACTTTGTTGTAAAATATGTTGGGGAGCACAGGATGACAATATATCTCCCTCTTGTTGGGAGGCTTCATCACTCTTCTGTCAAAGAGCTAGAGGAGAGGCCACCTTTGTTTGGCACCACCAAGGAGCCGTCACCATGAGATCAGCATTGTGGTTGTCTTCAAAGTACTTCTCTTACTCTCCTTGCTTTAGAATGGAAGAGAATGCCATGGAAATTTAATGGCACTACAAATTAACTACTGCACCTAGTTGGGTTTCTTCTAGGTAAGATTAGTGTATCACACAACCTCAAAATATCAGACTCTTGATACAGATATCCTTTTACAACCCAGCTTCATTGTCTCAGTATTATGGCAAGATGTTCTAGAGGGGAACACTTCATCAGGAAGGCTTATTTTACAGTATTAATTTGGAATTGATTAATAATTTCTTAATTTTATTAAGTTGGGGAGTTGTAATTTCTTAATGTTATTAAGAAAATTAATAATTAATAATTTCTTAATTTTATTAAGTTGACTACCCCCTGCATTCCAAAAGTGTTCTAATGCCTTCAGAAGGCCTTTAAACAATGTGAATCAATAGCAAGTATTAGAACGCTTTCGGAGGGCAAAGTGAAGCTGTTTGTCCTTGCTTCATTTACCTCGCTGCTGGCCAGCCGGATCTCTCATAGCTCTGTCATGCACACTCTGCACCACCACCATCAATGTACTGGCACCTGCAGAGCCTCCCAGAACCACTGCTGCACCCACCACACCTCTTGCCATTTGTGGCAACTGCCCAGCAGTGCATAACAGTGGCCTAGTTTTCATGCCACCGATATGCAAGAATGCTAGTTTCATGCCACTGCTGCCAGAATGCTAGTTCTGGGGGGCAAATACTATCTCCTGCTTGCAATTGTCCCCCTTCAATTGCGTGGACTTGTAGCCACCTCTCAAATCTTCATGAGATTTCAAGGCTCCTAAATCTTCCACATTTTCCAGCCTCATTATTCAACAAAGAAATCCCTCTTCTCGGAGTCTCCCAGCTGCCCAGATTGTTCCGTGCCATGATGCTTTCAACAATGGACAAGGAGGCTCAATGGACAAGGGATACAGGCATGCCCCAGTATCGCTGGGGTTCCGTTCTGGACACTACCGTAGATACCTGAAACCGTGGATACTGGGAACACCAAAAGATAGGGGAACATCAGTGGTTTTGCTGCAACAAAGTAAAAAGAAGAGATTTTTTAAAATGTTTCCCTATCTTTTTAATAGGCGTCTCAGTATCCATGGTATCTGTGGATAACTGAAACTGTTGATACCGAATCAGTGGATACTGGGGCACACCTGTACTACCATTTATTTACTGGAGCTGAGGAAATGCTGCCTTTTCATATAAAAGGAAATCCTCAGAGATTGTTGCAGAAGAGGAATAGAGAGGGGAGATAATTCCTTTCTTTTGTCCATTTTCTTTCAAGAGGTGGTGTTGATGTATGAACACTGAAGCTTTGGAGAGAATGGAGCAAATGAAGAATGGAGTGAATGAAAATTTTAAGAAGTCAGCTCTGGACTAGATCTTTGTTCATTTAGTGTAAGGCGTAATAATCACCACAAATACAAATTTTCATTTATTTATTTAAAGCATTTATACACCTTTCCAAAAGTTCAAGACAGCTTGCAATACTTTATAAATAGATAAAATACAAAATAAAACTCCAAAAATTAAACATTTAAAGTCTAAAGCATAATTTAAAAAACCAGTACAGCAACTGGTAATAATTCTAAAAGCCCACCATAGGTTGTGCTGGGTAAAAAGCCAATACACAATAAGCTAAAAAAAAAAAAAAGTATAGAATAAAAGCAAGAGGCCAGATAAAAACACCCAGGAATAACCTACCCCAAAAGCTAATGCTAATAAGAGCGCAATCCTAACCTGGAGTTAGGCCTGCACAAGGATGGTCAGCAAAGTTTGGCCGGCACCAGAGCCACCATAAAGCACGCTTGGACCACTCTCGGAGTCAGGGAGGATGGTGCAAGTCTGTGTGCTGGCCTCTCTGACAGTGGTCCAAACATACTTTGCAGTGTCCCTTGTGCCAGCCAAACTTTGCTGGCCTAACTGGGCCGGCCTATCTCCAGGTTAGGATTGTGCTCTAAAAATGTTTTTAGGCCTCACCGGAAGCTCTCTCCTGAAATGTAGATTGTTCATATAGATAGAATAAGAATGCATGAACAAATTCTGGCCTTTGGATAAAATATAAAATAGGAATTTCATATGCTATTGACATAGGAGTCTATTCTGTGGGTATGACATCAGCTGCTCAGTTAATGCCAGCAAACCCGGTTATCACAGAAAATGTATGTCCTAGGACAATGCCATTCTCTTTACTACTCTAGCAGAGGCATCCTTCACATCCCTGTTCCTCAGGCTGTAGTTTAATGGACTGAGCATGGGAATCACAACCGTGTAAAACACAGAGACAACTTTGTCTTGGTCCATAGAGAAACTGGAGCTTGGCCTTAAATACATGAAGATGATTGTTCCGTAAAAGATGACAACAGCTGTTAGGTGTGAGGCACAGGTGGAGAAGGCTTTGTGTCTCTCCTGGGTCAAGTGGAGCCTTAAGATGGTCAAGGAGACCAAGATAATCAGAAAAGTACTCAAGGCAATTGCAGTGGACATGATGAAGTGCACAACATCAGTGACATGAGTGTTTGAACAGGACAACTTCAGAATGGGAGGGGTGTCACAGAAAAAATGATTGATGACATTTGAACTGCAGAAGGACAGACCAAATATCAACCCAGTATGAACAGCTGCATTTACCACACCGCATATATATGCGCCTATCACTAATGCCACACAGCGTTTGGCAGGCATCACCATCAAATACAGCAATGGGTTGCTAATGGCTGTGAAGCAATCGTAGGCCATCACAGCCAGAAGGCTGCCTTCAGTGGTTACAAAGACACAGAAGACAAAAAATTGCACTGCGCATCCTGCGAATGAAATCACTTTGTTCTTTGCTATAAAGGTCATCAGCATCTTGGGAGCAATGGCAGTGGAATACCCCAGATCGACAAGGGACAGGTTGCTTAGAAAAAAGTACATGGGTGTATGAAGCTGTGCATCCACCCTGATGAGAAAGATGATGCCAAGATTTCCCACCAGGGTGATAATGTAGACGACCAGGAACATGATGAAAAGAGGAACTTGGAGTTTGGGATGGTCTGTGAATCCCACAAGGACGAATTCTGTCACTACAGTGTGATTCTGTTTCATTATTTACTCTGTAAGCAAGCTCTATTGAGGGGAGGAAAAAATAGATAGGTTGTGGGAAAAGACCACATTTTTCACGAATTCTGCCTGCTGTCTCATTACGACTTAAGATACAGTGAATAAGTACTGCACACTATGCATCAATGAGAAGCTGAGCAAATGGCGGAGATCAGTCAGGTATTCCCTGTTTTCAATCTCACCCCTGCAATGAACATAGGAGGTGGCCTTGGGCAAGACCCCCTCTCTCAGTCTCAGCTTCCCAACTGCAACAGCAGAGTGGTAACACCCACCTTACAGAGTTGCTATGAAGATTACAACCAAGTAATACAGATGAATTGTTAGTGGAAGAAGAAGGGGCAGGGAAAGGATGTGCTGGCTTGATAGCATCAAAGCGGATACTAAGATGAAGGTCCAACAACTGAAAGAAGCCGTGCTTGATGGGGTAGCACAGAGAGCTCTCGCCTATAAAGTCGCCAAGCGTCGGATGTAGCTGAATGGATAAAGCAACAACAACAATACAGATGAAATGCTTGGCACACTCATGCGTACTATACACAATGAATACCACAAGTAACAACCCGCCCTTTTCTTTGAAAGTTGAGCCAACTAGTGTTCCGGCAGCGAAGGGTCCTTTTTGGTGGCAGAAAAGCTGGGCCGCTGTTGTGTGCTGCTGGGCCAATGCGTAAAATGGTGAGACACACAACATGCACGGCAGCAGCTGGTAGTGGTCTATGGGAGCCATGGGAGTGGTCCATGGGAAGGGAGGGGATGTTTTGAGGGAGGAATTGGGGGCATGTGGGTGGGAGGGTACAGGTCAACAGCAGTCACACAAACTGGATCTTATTCCCCTTTTTGCAACCTCCCAATCCCTTTTCTCTTTAAATCCTGTGATTTCAAGTAGATGTCGAAAAGCATGGGGATCAGACTGGAGCCAAAGGCAAACCACCAAGGCGTATATCATGTATATAACCTCTACTGTACATGTGATCACTGCAAATGTCAACTTTTGCTACTCTGATCCCATTGGAAAATAGCCCTTTTATTAGCTGTTCTTGTGCGTACACATAGGGATAGGCCACTTAGGGAGCAATGCAAGGTATTACGTTGGGCCAACACTAGCTGCTAGTGTCAGCCCAACAGCAGCAGTACTGGCATGAGAGCACCGACCAGCACCCTCACCCCAGCTCTGCTGCCACAGGGCTGACAACTAGCAGCAGCTTTGGCCCAACAGTGCTGGCCAAAGCTGGTGGCGTGACGCTCCTGCACCAGCTGAGTTCGTCTAGTGCAGGGTCTTTTCTGGGCAGGGGCAGGAGGGAGGGCATTTCTGGGCAGGGGGTGGGCAGACTGGGAGGTGGGCCAGCCCAGGGAGAGGGGTGGAGGGGGGATGAATCTGCTTGTGGATGTTCTGTCCCTATGTATATGTGCATACATATACACAGTGCATACATGGAAAGGAAAGAATTTAACAAAAGTGTGTGCTGGTGACTCAGGCAAATGAGTCCCCAATGAGTCCCCTCAGACTTCCTGATCCCAGGAAGACCAGCCAATCTGATCTGGGGTGAAAATGAACCCAAAGAGAAGGCTTTATTTGTAGGTATATTTGTTACTGTTTTGGCAAGAAGTGCCATTTCAAAGGTGTAATGTTATCAAAAGGAATGTTTACGCAAAAGGTTGCCCATTTTCAGAGGACAGTAAAAATATTTTCAGCTAGTGATCTTTTAGGGTCAGAAGGGTCCAACTTCTTATCCTGGGACAGGAGGAAATCAGGGGGTGATGCTTTCTGAGGTCCCAAGTTCAGCTTCTGATATCTCCAGTTGAAAGAATCTCAGACTTCCTTCTGAGACCTTGGAGATCAACTGCCAGTCAATGTAGGCAGTCTAGGACTGGACAGACCAACACTCTGAATCAAGTTAATGCCATATAATACGTTGACAGCCCCTTTGGGGATCTGTACATACACTCTGGTCGCAATCCTATCCTACTTTCCAGCACTGGGGTAAGGGCAATGCTGCTCCAAGGTAAGCGAATAAACATTCCCTTACCTTGAGGAGGCTTCCATGACTACTACTCCATTGCAGGATACAGGACATTACATGCCCCATTGGCCCAGCTAGGTCAGTGCTGGAAACTTGTATAGGATTGTGCTCTCTATATCTTACAGTAAAAATACAAAATGTGTCAGAACTAGTTTCTACAAGGAAAAAGTGAATCTCTGGAGCCTGTCAAGAGTTTCCAGTTCCAACTAGTGAAAATGCTAAGGTCCAGAGCATCTTCAGAGACTCTGTGGAAGTCCTTGCCACAGGAGGTGGTGATGCCATCTGGCCTAGGTGCCTTTAAAGGGGAATTGGACAAATTTCTGGAGGAAAAGTCCATCACAGACTACAGATCATGATGGGTGGGGCAACCTCCTTATTTTAGAAGTAGAAGTCTGATGCAGGGGAGTGGCAACGAGATGCAAATATCTTGTTGTCTCGTGTGCTCCTTGAGGCATCCAGTGGGCCACTGTGAGACACAGGAAGCTGGACTAGAAGGGCCTTTGGCCTGATCCAGCAGGGCTCTTCTTATGTTCTTGTTCTGAGCTAGAAAACTTTGTACCAAAATGCCCAGTGCATTCAGATACTGACTAGCCTAAACTAGATTCTTTGAAGATGCTTTGACGCCTCCCATTCCTGTCAAGACACTTTGAATGTCCAGGTTTTATTTGTTGCAATGCATAGAGATTCCAGGTTACACACACACACACACACACACACACACACACACACAGAGAGAGAGAGAGAGAGAGAGAGAGAGAGAGAGAGAGAGAGAGAGAGATGCTTGAATGTATGCATGCACATAAAATATGTGTATTAAGGTTCTTCAATAAGGTTGTGCCAAATTCTTTAGATTTTAACATGATTATACAAAAGAAAACATACTCCCCGATTTCCCTTTTAACAAACTGATCACAATCAACCTTCCAGAGGTCTTTAGGCAGAACTTTGATTCTAACAGTGACAGAGCTGGGCTGAAGAAACCTACCTGTATGAAGGCAGGGATGTTGTTATTCCAGGTATCTGGAAATCAAAAGCATTATATAGAGATAATTCAGTGTCCACTAGGAATTGAACTCCATGATAAACTCATTAAAATGTCCTCTGGGCTCAATCACTTTCAGACTTGTTGTTGCAAAATATTTGCAGAGACTCAGCATGCTTGCCTGTCCATTGGGTCAACTTCTTTGCATGTGAGTGTATCCAGTGGTGGAGTGGCAAATTTGGAAGCACCGGAGCTCTTCTTGATGCTGGCTGCCAGTGTCTTGCCTAGTCTGGGAGGCAAGGCCTCTTCCTTGCTGCTGCACTGGCTTTGTCAAAGAAGCCTTGGAGGAGGAATGGTGTGCTTAAGCCCCATCACAAAACTGAATGGTGATTTGCGAGCGCAAGCCTAACCTGGAGATAGGCCAGCACAAGGGCCACCATAAAGAAAGTTTGGACCACTATTGATATCAGAGAGGCCAGCACACAGAAGTGCGCCATTCTCCCTGACTCCCTGAGTGGTCACAACGTTCGAGGGGCCCAGGGAAGGCTTACCAGGCTGAGGCTGGGGGGTTGGATATGACTTAAGTTGGTCAGTCCCACTCCCTCTCAGGCCCAATTCGCCTCCTGGATCATTCTCCACTTAGGATTACTCTAAGTCCCCTTAGGATCTCTAAGTTGAAAATAGAAAACATTCATAATGCTTTCTATGGCAGGAGGTGTGGACTGATGGTTGAGCTGCTGATACTGTCTGAAGCTAAGCAGGAGAATCTGTGGTTTACTTTTGGACGGGAGACGGATGCCAGGCTGTGACAAGCTGCAGTACCTGTGGTGGCAGAACAGAGTCACTGTGGAGCTGATTAGCTCACCGCAAGTGAGAGTTGCAGTGGAGTGTGTGAGGATGCCAGCCGGCAAAGAAGGGAATACAACCTTGAGGACCTGTCCAGGCTTGACTGGCAATTGCCTACTGAGGCTTGATGGCAGGCAGCCAAAAGGAGAGAACCACACTGTGAAGGCAACATCTGGGCCTGAGGATTGGCAGATCACAAGAATACTGTAGATTTGTAAAAACCCCATAGAAAAAATGGTGGCTTAGACTAGCCTGCTCATGTGAGCTGCCTTGGCCATTTGCTTCGGCATGGGAAAAGCAGAGTATAAATTCTTCAAAATAAATAAATAATTCAAATTTCACATCTTAACTGGACTTGGTGTCAATCTTAGTGCCCACTATCCGATAGCACATAGTGCCACTGATGGAGCACGTACTGCATGCTTCGTTGGTGGGGGGCAACCAGGTGAGTTAAGGAAACATCTTTATTTACTGCCATGTAGGCCACCAATGGACTACAACATCTCTTTAGCTGGCATATGTATGAGGAGACGCAGGGGATGGGATAGGATCTGAGCATGCATTGCTGCTGCCAACATTCTCCAGCTGCTGCCTGGCCCTCAAGATCCTCCCCTGAACTGCCAAATTTCCTGCTTCGGTGGGACTTCTGCAAGCCATTTGCCCTTGTGGCCCTTGTGTGCATGACAGCAATGCAAAGTTGCATCACACCATCAAACCGCAGCTTACAGTAGTAGATTGGCAGATCTGCCACTAAATGCTCCTGTTAGTATTGGGCTGCCACAGTACATACTTTAAAAAAAATAAAATTCATAAGCATTGCATCCATGTAGTAATGCAAAGTCTAGCTGAAGAAAAATTACGTATTAACATGATACATTAGAGTTATGTTAGCAAGCAATGAGGCAGAAATGTATAACAGAATTCTATAATGCTTTATCAGTGGTGGCAGAAAACTGGCCACGGGGTGAAAAATATCATTTGTTCAGATAATGATTGAACAAATGTTATATTTCTTAACGTTACCTATCAAAATATGCAAGCTTTGCAGCCAGGACCCTTTTAGAAAGCATTAAAGATGAACAATGATTCAAGCACAATAATTTCAAGCTGTTGGAATCCTTGGGAAAGGTTATTTCAATTATAATAGCATGGTGGGGTGCAATTGAGGGCGCAATCCTAGCCTGAAGTTAGGCCAGCAGGCCAGCACACTTTGGCTGGCACAAGTGCCACGGAAGGGATAGAGTCGACAGAGGGATGTTCTTTTTCCTCTCTCAAAACACCAGAACCAGGGGGCATTCACTAAAACTGAGGATTGGGAGAGTTAAAACAGATAAAAGGAAGTAGTTTTTACCCAGCGGGTGGTTAGTCTGTGGAACTCTTTGCCACAGGAGGTGGTGATGACATCTGGTCTAGATGTCTTTAAGAGGGGTTTGGACGGATTTCTGGAAGAAAAGTCCATCGTGGGCTATAGGCCATGATGGATTGTGCAACCTCCTTACATTAGTAGTAGGCTACTTCAGAGTACTGGGTGCAAGGGAGTGGCCACAAGATGCAAGCGTCTTGTGTCTCGTGCCTCCCTGGGGCACCTGGTGGGGCTGCTGTGAGGTACAGGGAGCTGGACTAGATGGGCCTTTGGCCTGATCCAGCAGGGCTCTTCTTATGTTCTTATGAGAGTGGTCCAAATGTGCTTTACGGTGGCCCTTGCACCGGCCAAACTTTGCTGGTCTAACTCCAGGTTAGGATTGCGCCCTCAGATAAGAACTGCAGTAGTGACCAAGTCCTAAAGAATCCAAGTGGAAGAGTCTTCTTCCACTAACAAGTCATCTTCCCACTGTAGTTTTATCCCATTTCATTCCCTGATCTCTCTCTCTCTCTCTCTCTCTCTCTCTCTCTCTCTCTCTCTCTCTCTCTCTCTCACACACACACACACACACACACACACACACACACACACACACCAAAAACAAATAGGCATGTTACATGTTCCAGTTGAGTTTACATCTATCTTCACTCTAAAAGTAAATGAGGTGATGCAAAAACCATTACAGTACTTGCTTATCCTAATAAAATATGACACAAAGCATTTGGAGTCAAATAGGCCACAATTTTATCGGCCCCAAAGGTCATCTAGTTAATTTCAGCCCATTCTCCTAAGCTAATGGAAGAAGCAGTTTTTGCTTGCTTTTTGTTTTTCTCTTTAAAACATTGATGAAAAGCTTATTTTGTTTATCTGCACTTATCAACTCCTGGCTGAGTAACCCACCTCTTGCTTACATAATCCCATTTTATATGACTTCTCACTTTTCTTGGCAAACCCTTAACTTTCACCCACCTTTCTTAACAAAATGATTTCTTTAATCTGTCAAAATTGCCTCCATGAAGAATTGGCAAGGGCAGATATTCCCAAGAGCTGAAGCAGTCCCTGTATAAAAAGCTGCAATAAAATCAAGCACAGGTCTCTCAAAAGCAGAGCTGCTTCCCACTGGTTAGAGAGAACTTTCTTCATAGTAACATCTGTGAACATATGCAAGCATTCATCCCATCCCATCTCATCCCATCCATGATCTTCAGTCCAAAGATGTGATTGATGAATTGGAAAGGATTTCCTCAAGAGCTCATAAAGAAGGAGAAGCTGCATGAGAAACAGGAGAGAACAAGGTGGAAGGTATTTCAAAAAGTGTTAGAAATTGCTGGCTTCATCCAGTTTTTAAGGAAAAATAAATGCAGTTTTTTGGGGGGTGGGGGTGGAAACCTTGCTAAAGCAGGGCCATATTTTTGCACCAGGTCCATTCATTTCAGTGGGCTAAGCAGAACTTCCTGATGCATTTGTGTGCTATAGGGTACGTATGTTCATGAATGGCACAATGAATGCACAGTGGTGTGTGACTTCCTATGGAATAATAAGATAGGATCTGTGGAAATGCCTTCAATAAGAACACAAGAACAGCCCTGCTAGATCCGGCCAAGGGCTTATCTAGTCCAATTTCCTGTATCTCACAGTGGCCCATCAGATGCTTCAGGGAGCACACAAGACAACTGAGATGCCTGCATTCTGTTGCAACTCACTTGCCTTACAACTCTTACCTGTCTTCTTTGTAATATTATCTATCAATTGTCTTCGTAGATGGATGACAGGGTAAATAATTGTGAATATGCTACATTAGTACATTAATAGTTTGTCATGGAGAGCCTAGCAGAAGTCATCCTTTCTTTGTCTTTGCTTATGAAGCTACAAGACCCACATCTTATCATCTTGACAAAAGTGTGCATATGTGCTTCTGTCTGTCCGGGCCTAAGCCTTACTCATTTGCTTTCAACGCCAGAATTCAGATGGTGGTAAATGTGCAGAGATCTGAATACATGGCTAGTCTAAAACACAAATGGGAATTTTGTCAAGGGAACCAGCCCCAGAACTGGGGAGAGATTATGCCACATAATAAGGTGGTACATAATATCTGTCTAACTGACTGTGCTATTGACTGAACTTCTACAATGCTTCTTTATTTAAAAAAAAATCCTTTCAAGGAAGCATCTGGTAACATTTTGGGTAAAGGCAGAGAGAAGACACAATACAAGGCTTGTTACATTTTTTCATTTGTGCAACTTTGTCTTCTTTTGTTTTCAGGTGAACGTATTGTGCCTGGAACATGAATAAGGGAAACAGCAGCTCAGTGACTGAGTTTCTCTTGCTGGGGTTTTCTGTTTTTGGGAAGAGGCCCTCCTTACTCTTCCTGATTTTTTCCTTGCTCTATGGCACAATCCTGGCTTTCAACATCACCATCATGTCAGTCATACTGCTTGATCAGACCTTGCACACTCCAATGTACTTCCTCCTCTTTGCCCTCGCTGCCTCGGAAAGCTGTACCACCCTTGTGACCATCCCCAGGCTGCTGGTGTCCCTAGTGACAGGAAGTCCATCCATTTCCTTTGCTGGGTGTGCCTTGCAGATGCTCTGCTTCTTTGGCTTCGCAGCCAACAACTGTTTCCTCCTCCTCACTATGGCTTACGATCGGTACGGGGCCATACGTTACCCACTTCGGTACCAGGTGCAGCTGAACAACAGGGTCTGTGCCCAACTGGTAACTACATCACTTACATTAGGATTTCTCGTATCAGTTATAATTGTCAGTCTTGTCTTCAGGTTGCCTTTTTGTGGGCCCAATGGAATCAGACATTTCTTCTGTGACCTCGCACCTGTTGTAAGACTGGCTTGCACCGACACTTACCAGACGAATATTGGGATTGTTATTTTGAGCGCCATTGTTTTGCTGGGCACTGTCACACTGATCTTTGTTTCTTACATCTACATCCTCTCTGCCATCCTACAGATGCATTCCAGCACAGGACGGTGGAAAGCCTTCTCCACCTGTGCCTCCCACCTCACTGTGGTGATCACACACTTTGGGTGTGCTTCTTTTGTGTATTTGAAACCTAAATCAGACTCCTCACTAGATTATGACACATTGATCTCGGTGGTTTATGTCTTCCTGACCCCTCTGTTGAACCCTTTGATTTACACTTTGAGAAACAAGGAAGTTAAACTTGCCATTAAGAGATTACAGAGGAACTAATTCTGCCCGAGACACTCTGAGCAAAAATCCTTGCGGCATTTTTGTCATTAATGTGCAAGCTCTAGCGCAGGATACAGCTATAGGAGGTCATGGTTTTGGAAGGGGGAATGGATGGGGCGACTGTCTCTTTTGAAGAGGCAAAAATCGTTTTGCACAATGTAGCAAACATTTTGACATTCAGTGGCAGCTGGCTACCTTTCCCTAACTTCTTTGCAGAGAGCCAGTCTTATGAAAAGTAAACATGTGCCATCGTGGTTGAAAAAGGAAGGTGTTTCTATGTCCAAAATGTTTCATTGCTGTCACTTCTTTTCACTAACACAATATCGCATATTTCTGAAATATGTTAAATCAAGGTCTGTTTAATCAAGGGTTCACTGTACTTCCTTTAAGAGCTAGCTCATTCCATCCCAAGCCCTGCAGTGGGTTGGACTATTTTAGAACAGCTCTATTTCAAAAAATTGGAAAATGGAATTTAAAAATATTCCAAAGAAACTGCAGTTTCGGGGCAAGCAGCGGCAAGGCATGAAGGCTCCTCCACAGAATGGAATGCTCCATTCAGGCAGGAGAGGGATTCAGAGGCGTGCCAGATCTGGCCACCAGGCTAGAGTCTGGGGAGCTCTGGATTAAAGACCAATCATAAGCTGCCTGGCCCCAGTAGGAGCAGTGGTAGCAAAATGGCTACTGTGCATCCTACAGTTACCATGGCAGCCATACGAGGCACCGCAGGAGAAGGGAACATTTGTCCTCTTAGCCCAGGTAAGGGCACTGGGCCACCAAAGGGCTTCCTCAGGCTTGCACTGGCTATATGCTGGTGCAGTCTTGAGGAGCTTTGTGTTGGGCCATGTGTTGGGCCTGACGCAAAGGATAGGATCCAGCCATAGAGGGCACAGCCAGTCCCACCCCACTCTGCCGCCCCAGTTCTGCCCTCCCCATGACCTTTCCCTGACCTGAAAGAGCTTACCAGCAGCCAGTGGTCTTGAGAGGGGGGGTGGGCGGGCCACACCAGGTGACACACACGGGGGGGTGACACCAGCAGGGAACAAAATGGCTAAAATCGCTGTTTTCAAAGATAATACCATAATGCTATATATTGTTGGATGCAGACTTTCACCTGGAATTCAATGAAAAAAACCAACATGCAATATCTTCATTCTATCAAAAATTATGGCCAAAAAACTAAAACCCCAAAATACAACTTTTAATGTAAAAATCATGATTTTTTTTTAAATCAAGGTTTTACGGAATAATGCCATCACGTTATACACTGTTGGATGCAGAATTTCATGAGGAGTGTCATATCTCTATTCTATCAAAAGCTATGGCCAAAAAACTAAAAACTGAAAATACAAGTTATGTAAAACTCACAATTTTTTTAAAAAAAATCATTAGTATGAGTTAGTTCTCATTTCCATGTATCAGAGCTAATACTAGAACTTTTATTTGTGCGAGAGTCATCAAATTGGCCACTGGTTTTTTGTTGGTTACTAATTTGTGGGGTGACCTGTACTATAGATAGATAGATAGATAGATAGATAGATAGATAGATAGATAGATA
>JAJKFI010037962.1:3444-19332 GCA_029204185.1 Lerista edwardsae
AGAGCCATTTCTGGTTTGGAGAGCTCACCTGGATGTTTTGCTCTCTGAGGCACACTCTGAAGGGGAGGGGGGTGCTTTACACAGGAGTTCAGGCTCTTGCAGATCTTAGCATTTCCCACCCACCCCACCCCCACTCTAGGAAGGCCACTGAGGAAACCGAGTCTCTCTTGACCCCAGAATGGCATCTTTTGCAGTAGATGTTGCTGGTGTCTCTTTTATGTCTCTTTATGTCCTCTTCAGAGGACCACTTGTTTATTTGTTTAGCTGTGTAAACCACATTGTGACTACTTCTTGTTGAAAAGTGGTGTGTTGTTATGAACAGCCTGCCAGATGTTGGTGGCAGGATTCGTACTGTTGAATATCGGGTCTGTCCCACGAACCTGGGATATTCACAAATAATTTGGTAATATGTGTGCTGTTCCAAGGAAAGCTGCTTTTTGAAGTGAGTGTGTAGAAATAAATATGTTTCAGTTCCAAAACCACCTAATTTTCCTGAAAGAAAAAAGTAGACAAGAGTATCTGAGTTTTATATCACTCAAGCTGGCGAAACTGATAGATGAAAGGAAGAGATCCATATATGCCAGAGTGCTGCATTAATTAAGAAGAGACGTTTATATCATCACTACTGGCATCTAAGGACATAAACCCTGAAGGCCAGCCAGCATTGTGGATCCTTAATCCCCTTTGGGCTACCAGAGATTTGTGGATGATTACACAGGTTGTCTAGTCTACTCCACCACCTCACCTAATTGCAATTATATGGTGTGAAGAATTGGATCATTCAGTGTTAAAATCTGAGTCCACATTTCTTCCCAACTAAATGAGAATCAGATATTTGAGTCTTCCAGTGTATGCATAGTCAAAATGGAGAAGATAGCTCACAGCAGTTAAAGAATACTATGTGGCAACAAACCATCCAACTTTTAAGCCTCTCAATGCTCCTGAAATGTGTGGAGGCCCATTACTGTGTGGAAAGGACATAACATTCCCCACACCGCTGAGAATGCTACACAGCAGGGATGTGCTCCAGTCACTGAGCCCAAGTCATGAGTCACCGATCCCACAACTCGACGTGCCAGTCATAGCACGGGCCTGTCACAACTCAACTCGTGGTTTGTCATTCTACTGCTAATATTTATTTATTTATTTATTTCAAACAAATAACACATATCACTTAGTCATTTTGACTCAAGTCATTTCAAGAAATGAGTCGAGCAGGAAAAAAAAACCCAATACGCTTCAGCCTTCCTCTTCCCCTCAACCCAGTGGTGTCATCTACAAACAAGGAGCGGGAACGCTGGGCAGGACTTGGGCGGGACTTCCGCATTATTGGCAGCCTGCCCGTTTTGTTCCGCGGCTGCCCTGGCCTTGGGGGGGCTGCCCCCGGTTTGCGTGCCCCACCGCTGCTCGCCCAGGCTCCGGCGCCCCCCATCTCCCCCGGCGAGCAGGCAACCCCCCCCCCGAGGCCAGGGCAGCCGCAGAACGGGGCGGGTGGGCAGCCAATCACGCGGAAGTCCTGCGGAAGTCCCGCCCAGCATTCCCGTTCCTTGTTTGTAGATGATACCACTGCCTCACCCCCCCAGCCCTGATTCCTGGAACCACCTTCCCTCCTCCCACCATGTCTGCTGCTGCTGTCAGTCTGAAGGACAGCTTCTGGAATGCCCACAAAGTCTTTCAGGGTGATACAGAAGCAATGGGAAAAAAGCAAGCACACACACATTTAAAGAGAGTCAGGACTCAAGTCAAATTTGAATCATCACTCTTTTCCGAGTCACTGGACCTGAGATGCAAGGTCTGAATCAGTGATGACCATGATTTGAGTTAACACAACTTGCTAAAAAAACAGCATTTTCACAACTCAAAGTCACAACTCAAGTGCCTACAACTTCACAGCAATACTTGATGCAGCTTCAAATTCATTTATGGAATTTCTCTGATTCTGCAAATCCACTTTCCCCTATCCAATAGAAACTCTGCTGAAAGCTTGCTTTTCAGGAACAGGTTTATAGGATTCCATGATGTTTTAACTAAGCTAGGTCAGGTTTGGTCTGAATTTGAATGGGAGACCTGCAGGAAATGTTTTCAATTATTTTCACATTATTTACAAAGCAATCCAACATTGCCTGTCATGTCAACACGATGGCCTCTACGCTAACGCAGGGGCACCGATTGGCACTTCCGCTGAGTCTCCCTCGCATTGGCTGAAGCCAACTGGCACGAGGGACGCTCCGTGTCCATACAGACACAGGATTGGCGGGAGGGGGGAGGTTGGGGGCGGGACATGACAGGCTTGGGAGGCAGCCATAAGGCCGCATCCTAAGCCCGCCCAGGAGGCTGTGCGGCCCCAGTTTGGGCTGTGTGGTCTCCTTGGATCTGCGCCGGCTGTTTAGCAGGCACAGATCCAAGAAGTGCATAGGGGGAGCCTGGAGCCTCCAGCCTCTCCTAAGCAGCGCTGGATGTGGTACTGGCCTGTCGGCCTCACCATTCCAGAACTGCTTAGGGTTGCACTCTTAGTTTCTTTTCTTTAGACACAAATAAATAACAATGTGTTTGGTATAATAATAATAATAATAACAATAATAATAATAATAATAATAATAATAATAATAATAATAATAATTGGCAGTTTGCAAACTGCAGACTGCTGTATACAGGGAAGCCATCCCTGTTCCAACTAGCTCTCAGAGTTCAGTCATGCTTCTCCTTCTCTGGGCACTCGCTCTGCACAGGAAGATGCTTTGGGCAGTCATGTCTATTGACCTTTGCTCCAACAGTCTTTTCACTTGGATTTTCCCGGAAGATGCAACTGCCCAGACTGTCTCTGCCCAGCACAAGAGCCAGGAAAAGCAGCAGCATGATGGAACTCTCACGGCTGCTCACCTCAGGGTGCTGTTTCCCATACACCAGATCTGACCTGTGGGCCAAAATTTGGAGGTAGTTGGTCTAGTCCAATGTTCTGTTTCCAAAAGTGGCCCACAGTTGCCTCGGAAAGTCCACAAGGAGAAGAGAAAGGCAAAGATCTCCCTCTTAATTTTGATCCTTGATATTCAGACACATGGTGCCACTCAACCTGGAGGACACACAACTGCGGAGTAAATGAATGCAGTGCATGAGGTGCTGCCCTTGTGAAGTGGACTGAGGAGCATCTGCAGCAGTTTGTGCTTGCCCAGGCTCAGGGTGCTGCAGGTGGTCCTCAAATTGCACAAAGAAGTGCTCAAATTGCACAAAGAATTGCACAAAGAAGTTGTTTGCACCTCCAGATCTGCTGAGGGTTTATATCCTGGTGGGTGACCTCTCAGTGAGCAGCTTAGTGGTTGTAGAGGTTCAGGGGACAAGGAGTTGATGAGTGGCCCATTCCCTGGTTACTTAAGCTGCTACATCCCTTGGTGGGGGGGGGGAATACCCTGGCATGTGTGGAGCATGTTGGGCTCTTCCCCTTTTCCTCAGCAACCTTAGAGGCCTGTGGCAGGGGTTACCATAAGAGGGAGGCAGGGGGTCGCCCACCCATTTCATCTCAGGTGTGGTAAGGTTTTCAATATGGCTGTGGCTCCTGTTGGAGCAATGGGGGATTCCTCCTTGGTTCTGTGAAGCTCTCCCCAGGACTACTGTCACCGCTCTCCTAGCATAATCATACAGAAAAATAGCCATGCCTTTGGGTTGGCATCCCATCCTGGCTGCTAAAGAAATGATATGGAGGGGTGAGTGTGTTGACGTGTTTAGTTTACTCCACCATGAGCCTGAACCTGTGAGCCTGAAGCTGTAGTTTAAAAGATAGTTTAAAAGCCGCTAGGATATCACATGTGACAGCATTGGACAATTAGTGTGCAATTAGTGAACTAAGAACAGCTCCCTCGCTAGCAATCTTTCGGCGGGGTCTTAAGACCTTTTCTTTTTAAGGAAGCATTTAATTGCTGACACGATGGGCTTGCATTTTAACTTGTATTTTAACTGGTATTTTTTAATGTGCAATTTTAATGATTGCATTGTCCATTGTGGTCTGTCGTTTTTCAATTATCTGGGTTTTTTTTTCTTTTTAAATTTTATTCTGTATTTTTTTATTGCAAGTCGCCTTGGGTGCCCTCACACAGGAGCAGAAAGGCAGGGTAGAAATTCATTAAATAAATAAATAAATAAATAAATAATAAAGAAGTGTGCTGCATGCCTGATGCGTTTTGTGATTAAAAAAATAAAATGAAGGGCAGAGTTTTCATTTGATAGAATTGGGCCTTGAAGCTATTAACATACTGGCCTATTATCTCATATTTTGATTTCCTTTGCAAGGGGAAATCAAAATAGTCTCTGAAGAAGAAAATCATATAGCTTGTAAACATATCCTCAGGGATTCTTTTCTAAGAATAGGAACAGTAAATAAAGAGCAGTCTGCAGCAGCCTCTGCTCAGCCAGAAGAGGAGATGAAAAGTCTGTTCACTTTGAGGCACTGTGAGCCTCGCATTTATCTGCTGCTTGGCATAACCAAGTCTCCTAGAAGGGAAGATGCTGCACAGGCATCTGCTGCAAGAGAAGCCAGATCTGAGTCTGTGGCAACCTGGTCTTCTGAGTCTGGGGTTATTCTAGGTTTGGGCATTCTGGAAGCTCTTTCCAGACTGTGAGGTTGCCCAGTGCCTTGTCTGCCATTGTCGTTGCAGGTAAATCGACTGACTGAAGATCCTCAGGGCAGCATTTGGGTTATTCATGTTAAGCTATTCACTGGCAGATGTCATCTGGCTAAATGGCAAGGAAAAACCAGACCACTGTGACGGAGTTCATCTTCCTGGGATTCACAGACCACCCAGGGCTTCAGATTCCCCTTTTCTTGCTATTTCTACTCATCTATGTTGTAACCCTTGTGGGCAATCTGGGGATGATTTTGCTGATTAGGATTGATTCCCGCCTTCATACTCCCATGTACTTCTTCCTCAGCAATTTGTCTCTCTTGGATGCTGCCTATTCAACTGTCATTGCTCCCAGAATGCTGATAACCTTTGTAAGCGAGAACAAAGCGATTGCATTCAATGAGTGTGCGGTCCAGTTCTTCTTCTTCTGCATTGCCGTGTCCAGTGAATGTTACCTCCTGGCTGCAATGGCATACGATCGCTTCACAGCCATCTGCAGCCCACTGCTCTATACAGTCATCATGTCCAGAAGACTCTGCATCCTGCTGGTGGGGATGGCATATGCCTGTGGGTTAGTGAATGCCCTGGTGCATACAAGTCTAATGTTCAATTTGTCCTTCTGTGGCTCCAATGTCATCAACCACTTCTTCTGTGATGTGCCCCCCATCCTGAAACTGTCTTGCTCTGACACACACATTACTGACATTGTGCATTTTGCCTTCTCTACCATTGTTGTGTCAAGCACTATTCTGACCATTCTTGTTTCCTACATATACATCTTGGCTGCCATTCTTCGAATCAATTCTACTGAAGGCCGGCGCAAGACTTTCTCCACATGTGCCTCTCACTTGACTGCTGTGACCATTTTCTATGGAACCGTCATATTTATGTACTTAAGACCCAATTCTAATTTTGCAGTGAATGAGGATAAAATCATCTCTGTGTTCTATACTTTAGTTATTCCTATGCTAAACCCCCTGATCTATAGTTTGAGAAACAAGGAGGTCAAGGATGCTTTGCACAGAACTACACAAAGGACTTGTTTTTCCCAGTGAGCAGTTTTGTATAGGTGGATTTGTATTAAAATGTGGATTTATGGGAGAAAAAGTAGTAAGTGATTTTGGTTGTTATTGTTTCTGAAGTGCCATTCAAGCTTGCAAATCCTGCAGCTAAAAATAGTGAGATTCAGTATTATCTGTAAATGTTGTATTGGCATGTGACTTGCCAATCTTGGAAAATCCTTTGAGCCTCTCTGATTACCTAGGACATTCATTTTTACAATATGATGAATAGGCATAGCCTGATCTCATGATAGACAGGTATAAAAATCCAATCCTATCGTTAAGACAAGCTGGTATATTTAGTCACCTGTTTGTGTCACATAGAAAAATGCTATGCTGATGTAGCTTGGATGTCACTCAGACCCAAGTGTAACAGGGCCAGCAGAGAGGCCTAAATAGTTAGGATATGAGGTTTAATATGGGAGGAATGTAGAAGGAAGTTGGGACATACAAGGAGTCATCTCATAGCCTAAACCCCTTTCAGGTAACAGAGACATCCCCAATGCCAGGAAAAAAATGCTACACCAGTGTCAGAGCTGGTATTGATCAGAATAACCCCATAAAGAACCATGGGGAAGGGGGAAACAGCAGATAATGGTACCTTGTGCCAACCTCCTGCCCTGTCCACTTTCTCATAATGTAGAATAAGATTCAGAATACACTTGGCTGTGATTTGGCAGCCAATCATAGTACCCTGTACTAAAAACTCTGCCAAGGAGATCATAACTCAGATGATCAGTGTGGGGCTAAAATTTTCTGGTCTCTCAAAGGGGAAACTTATATGATGCAACAATGGTGAAAGGGCACTTGGCACACAAAGGGAGCTCTTGCACAAACAGCCTCTTGCCCTTCACAACATGTATGGCAAGGTTTTGTGTTGGCTTTTGTCTTCTCAGACTTCTTATTGCAGGTTTTCTGCCCCCGGAGGTCTCCACACACAGGTATCAAATGAGAACTTCTTTCTCTTCATTCCAACAGGGGAAGCAAGCTCAATGCACCCCACAATGTTTACACAACTGGTAAACAAATGGGAGGGGGAGGAAATTCCATGCCACAATGAATTGATGCTGCATCTCTTTGCATCTGTCCTTACAGCAGAAGATCTTGGTTGGGGGCAGCAGTATCTGCCGAAGATCTTCTGCCATGAAGACAGATGCAAAGAGATACAGCATCAGATAGAGGTTAAAAGAGAAGATGTGTTAGATTCATAGAATTCTTTGAAAAGGTCAACAGGCATGTGGATGTTGGCGAACCTGTGAATATCATATATCTGGATTTTCAGAAGGCATTTGACACAGTCCTTCACCAAAGGCTGCAGAGAAAACTTCACAGTCAGGGAATAAGAGGGCAGGTCCTTTTATGGAGTCAGAATTGTTGGAGGACTAGGAAATAGAGCGTGGATGCCAATGGGCAATTTTCACAGTTGAGAGAGGTGAAAAGCAGTGTGCCCCACAGATCTGTTCTGGGAGCAGTGCTTTTTCTCTTATTCATAAATGACCTGGAAATAGGCATAAGCAGCAAGGTGGCCAGGTTTGTGGATGACACTAAACTTTTCTGGTAAAGACCAGAAGGGATTGTGAAGAGCTCCTGAAGGATCTCTCAAAACTGGGAGAATGGGCAGCAAAATGGCAGATGTGTTTCAGGGTGCAATCCTAGGCAGCGCTGGACTGGTGAGGCCAATGGGCCAGCGCCATATCCAGCGCTGCTTAGGACGGGCTGGAGCCTCCCCTATGTGTTCCTCGGATCTGCACCAGAGACTACGTGGAGAGCAGCATCAGCTTCAGAGTTGGAGTGCCGATGTGGGGGTGGTGCTCAGCACCCGCGAGCCAGCGCTCCACCCCTTGCATCGATGCAATACCATCATGTCGATGCAAGGGGCACGCTAGGATTGCGCTGCCCATGGAAGTAAGTGTAAAGTAATGCATATTGGGGCAAAAAATCATAGGCTAATGGGTTCTGAGCTGTCTGTGATGATCAGGAGAGAGAGCTTGGTGTGCTGGTGGACAGCTCGATGAAAGTGTTGACACAGTGTGTGTGGCAGTGGTGAAGAAGGCCAATTCCATGCTTGGAGTAATTAAAAAAGGAGTTGAGAATAAAATGATCAATATTGTATTGCCATTGTACAAAGCAATGGTAAGGTCGCACCTGGACTATTGCGTACAGTTCTGGTTACTACATCGCAAAAAGGACATAGTGGAATTAGAAAAAGTACATGAGAGCAACCAAAATGATTACTGGGCTGGGGCACCTCCCTTATGATGAAAGGTTACAGCATTTGAAGATTTTCAGTCTAGATTACTATATCTTTATTGGCATAAACATTATACATATAACCCAATTGTTCCCTGTTAGGGGTTGTCATCGTATGTACATAAATACATAGTGAATTCATAAAACCTCATCCGTACAGACTGTTTATGTGGGGCTGGTTCTAGCCCAAAACTTCTGCTCAACTAGAAGAAGGAATTTCACCACTCAGTGACTTCAGGGGGTCAGTCTAGAAAAAAGTGCCTGAGGAGGGACATGATTATATAAAATTATGCAGGGGATGGATAGAATATAGAGGAAATCTCTTTTCCCTCTCACACAATACCAGAACCAGGGGATATTCACTAAAATTGAGTGTCAGTAGAGTTAAAACATTTTAAAAAATTCTTTACCAAGCATGTAATTAGTCTGTGGAATTTCTTTCCACAGGATATGATAATGGTATCTGGCCTAGATGCCTTTAAAAGGGGATTGGACAGATAAGTGAAGGAAATCTTAATAAAACTACGATGGATATGTCCGGTCTGATTAGCTGGTCACTCATCATGAGAGCCAGGTAGGAATTTTTTCTGTCATCTGAATTGGCCATGAATGGCATTTTGTTTGTCTATCCCAGATAGGCGAGGGAGAGATGATGTGTAGGTTTCATGTTTTTAAAAAATGGTCACATGTTAAAGTTAAACCACAACTGCGGTCTGGTGCCTTGCTGGGGGTGGTGCGAGGAATAGACTACCTCAGAATGCCTCAGGGGAGTGGCAGCGAGATACAAGTATCTGGTTGCCTTGCCTGCTCCCTGAGGCATCTAGTGGGTCACTGTGAGATACAGGAAGCTGGACGAGATGGGTCCTTGGCCTGATCCTGGCTCTTATGTTCTCTGTCTCATGCCTCTACACCAGTAATGGCATCTAAATGATTTAGCAACAGGTACTTACTTTTGATTGGCACTTGTGTCAGGGCCCACCCACTGGAAGTGAGGTCATAGCCGGAACACAGGAACCAGCCCAGGAACCGCCGCGCCTCCTCGGTAGGCCGCGTGGCAGCCTGGGAGAAGGCCCAGGAGTCCCGGGCCTTCCCCGGGGCCACCGCGCGGGCTACCAATTCCCCCCCCAGGAACCGCCGCGCCTCCTCAGGAGGGAGCCCCAGGCAGCCTACCTGCTCACGCTGCTGCTGCCGTCGGTCTCCCTTGCTCTGCTGCCTGCCTGCCTGCCTGGCTCTGAGAACGTGCAGGCAACTCAAACGTGCAGGTAATTCAAATATTGCAGGGGGCAGAGCAGAGCACTGATGGCGTCGACGAGTGGGCGGGCAAATGGGCGGGGCCAGCCCTAATCCTAGGAATGGGTATTCGCGTACCCCCATGTACCCGCTACATGACATGTCTGCTCTACACCCCCTTCTGACCCTTCAGAATTCTTAAGCATTTCTCTGCTATTAACTGTATGTTAATAGCATCTCTCTGTCTTTCTCCTTGCTCCCTGCAGGCAGTTATCCCACTGATGAAGATAGTGTGCAGACCACAAGGGAAACCTACAACCTGTCAGTGACCAGTGGGAGCCAGCTGCTGATCAGCCAACCTACTCCTCGCAGTCGGGCCTCTGTTGCTTTGTAAATTCCATGGCAGACAGTGAACTGGGATGAGACCTCCCTGGGACTGTTATTTGGTTATCTGTTGGACAACTTGCAGTGGCACCAAAGACTTGCTGGGTAGAGATAGTTGGCAACCCCACCTGTGAATTTATCTTTCAGGTGCTGCCCTATCATCGATACTGTTCAAGAAAAACATTGAC
Source organism: Lerista edwardsae (assembly GCA_029204185.1). Lineage (NCBI taxonomy): Eukaryota > Metazoa > Chordata > Lepidosauria > Squamata > Scincidae > Lerista > Lerista edwardsae. The sequence goes on from JAJKFI010037962.1 coordinate 13,171, forward strand.
TGGGCCACCTTTCCTGTCTCTTTGTTTTAGCAGATACTGGATCCCTTCTTCCTATCCTAGTTGCTTCTAGCCTCAGCTGGCTTCAGGGCAGGAAAGACAGGGACAGGAAGGGCATCAGTATGCTGGCAGTGCCAGTGGCGAAGCAAAGATCATGGGGTATGTGTGGATATAGCCTTATGGGCCACACTGAAGATGGGTGGGCCACTGTGGGAGATGCCATGTGTCTCATGATAGCACAGTGCTTGGCCTGTGCATGGCTTTCTCTGATAGGTTTGTCTCCCAGGCATCCCTATACCTATACTATACTACTGATCCTTCCTGGTTACTTCTTTTGATATTTAAAAAGAAGCAAGAAATGGCATCTAAGCAATAAATGTTGTGAGAAAAATTACTCTTTGAAAATTGATCATGCGTAGAACCTGATCCAGCTTAAGCCAATTTAAAAAAATCATGAAATCCCATAAACCTGAATAGCAAGCAAGCCATAAACAAGACTTCAGCAGAAGGAGAAAACAGATTTGCAGAATCAGAGAAAGTGGAAATAAACATTGGAAGTTGGGTCATGTATTGCTACTTATTGGATTATCAGTTGTGCAGGGAATATTACATCTTTTCTACACCTATCTTTATGGGCATTTACAGATTTCAGATGAGTTGTGAGGTTTGGATGATAGTTGCTGCAGAGCATTCTTTAACTGCAAGAGTGCTCTTTTCTGCAGAATTCTCCACCATGGCTACCTATTGCATATTCCTGGGTAATGTGGGACTAATGAGCTGTCTTCTCCATTGTGACTATGCATACAGGAAGACTCAAATCTTCGATTCTCTATTAGTTGGGAAGAAATTCTTCACTCTAAATACATGCAAGTAGTGAAATTAGGTGAAGTGATGGAGTAGATTAAAGATAACCTGTGTAATCATCCACAAATCTCATGCAGCACAAATGGGGATTAAGGACCCACAATGCTGGCCTTCAGGGTTTATGTCCCTAGATGTCAGTGGAGAATATTTAAACATCCCTTTGTAATTAATGCAACACCGAAATATCTCTTTGTTTCATCTATCAGTTTAATCAGCTTGACTGCTAAAATTCAAATAGATGTCTCCTTTTTTTCTTTTGGGAGGTCACTTTGAGACAATTTATGTGATCTTCTGGAATGAAAATTTATGTTTGTTTATTCTTCCTCAAATGTATGGCATACCGAAAGCCCAGCTCTTTCAAATTTTGTAATTCAGGGAGAATAAAGTGATAGAAGATCAAGGAAAGGAGAGCTAAAATGGAGAGCTTCTGTTCAACTGTACTGAGTGACCCTGCACACGTTTATAAAACAGTAAGTCCCACTGAATACAATGGATGCTCATCTCCTGTAAGTTGAGGATTCCGACCTCAGTCAAATTTGTTTTATTGTCAGTCAGAAGTGATAAAAGGTGTTCATAGGGGAGCTGACGCAAAGCAGTTGTTTAATAGAAGGAAGTCTAGGAAGATGTGAGGTAGAAATGTTATCCTATGAAACATGCATTGGATGATTGTGCTAGATCATCACCACCACCACCACCACCACCATCATCATGCAGTGTACAGATAAGAGCAAAAGAAATAAATTCCCAAAGGGTTCATAATATTAAAAAGATGTGGAAAAGACCAGCAACAACCTCTGGAAAATGTGAAAAGAGACATGCTTTCCCCTTGGTACTTATAAGAGTGTGCCACTGTAAAAGGTACTCTTTTCATAGTTGGTGAGGTTTTATGCGTCAACTGGCTAATTTCATTACAGAGTACTTGGGATCCATATTGTGAAAAAGACACCATGCTGGGGTGAAAAGGGACAGTTGCTCTCCTCCTAATAAATGGAAAAGGAGCACCACTTTACACTGTGCCTCTTTGCCCAACTAATTTCAAATCAGAATATTCTATTTCTGTGAGAGATCATTGAGGATGATTTCTGGATTTTCACAGTATCAGGGCTCATGATCACAAAGGTATGTTCTGGCATCATTCAGTGTGGAACAAGGAATTTCTACATCCTCTCTGCTCTGCCTAATTCAGGGCAAGACACTTTTTTCCCTTCCTGGTATAGGACATCTGGTCACTCTGCAAGCACAGGAACACACACATGCACACAAAAATATGAGCAACAATACTGTTATTGAGCATTTTTCTTCAGCTAGATAACCGTGGCAACTTCTAGTTTCCATCTTGCTTAGATTAACCGAATAGATTTCAACAACAACAACAACAACAACAACAACAACAACAACAACAATAGAGTGAATGTTTTCAATATATGTTCTAATCTAGGGGAATAATTGAGAGTGCAATCCTAACCTGGAGTTAGGCCGGCACAGTTAGGCCAGCGAAGTTTGGCCAGCACAAGGGACACCGTAAAGTATGTTTGGACCACTCTCAGAGTCAGTGGGCCAGCACACAGGCATGTGCCATCCTCCCTGACTCTGAGTGGCCCAAACTCACTTTACAGTGGCCCTTGTGCAGGCCAAACTTGGCTGGATTAACAGTGCCAGCCTAATTCTGGGTTAGGATTGCGCCCTGAGTCTATTATTCCCCTAGATTAGAACATATATTGAAAACATTCACTCTATTATTATTATTATTATTTTTTGATAGACCAGGCTTCTGGGGGTGGAGGACGGCAATCAGATGAAAGATGTATCTGACTTTGCATCACATCTTGTTTGGACCAAACATTCTTTCATTGTCATGTTCTTATTTGCAGGGGAGGGTTGAGGAATTTGCTTCGATGGCAGAGATAAATTTCACCACAGTCACTGAGTTCGTTTTGCTGGGATTCACAGATAACCCAAGACTGCAGTTTGTCCTCTTCACAGTGTTCTTATTGATTTACCTGTTGACCTTGACAGGGAACATTGGAATGGTAACATTAATCTGGATTGACTCCCGGCTACACACACCCATGTACTTTTTTCTAAGCAATCTGTCCATTTTAGATATTGGCTATTCCAGTGTCATTGCTCCCAAATCTTTACTGACTTTTATAGGAGAAACTAAAGCTATTTCATTCACTGGCTGTGCCCTGCAGTTTTTCTTTTTGTGCATTGCTTTGTCTTGCGAATGCTGCCTGCTGGGTGTGATGGCTTATGATCGTTTTATTGCTGTCTGCAACCCACTCTTGTATACCGCAATCATGTCTAAGCAGTTCTGTAAACTGCTAGTGGCTGCTTCATATCTAACAAGCTGTGTGAATGCAGTTCTTCAGACTTCCTTTATATTTACTCTTTCCTTTTGTAAATCCAATATTATCGATCATTTCTTTTGTGATCTTCCCCCTATCCTAAAGCTCTCCTGTTCCGACACACTTGTCACCAATCTGATTCATTTCATCTTCTCTGTAGCAATTATATCAGTAACCATCCTAACCATTCTTATCTCTTACATGTACATATTTGTGGCCATCCTGCGGATCAACTCAGCTGAGGGCAGGTATAAAGCCTTCTCCACCTGTGCCTCCCACCTTACAGCTGTCACCATATTGTATGGAACTGTTATTTTCATGTACTTACGTCCCAGTTCAAAATATTCCACTGAAGAGGACAAAATCATTTCTGTGTTTTATACCCTTGTAATACCCATGTTGAACCCACTCATCTACAGCTTGAGAAATAAGGAGGTGAAAGAAGCTTTCAAAAGGTTGCTTGAAAGAAAGGTTGCCTCCCAGAGACCATGACCACAGTGGTGTTGCTAGGAGATGCGGGGGGATGCAGACCACACTGGGTGGCACACTTGGGGGGGTATGTGTGTGACACCACTACTGCCCCAAATTGTTAAATCTTGGTATTTTCAAATGACACCATCATGTTAAATATTATTTGGTGTGTACTTTAATGCAAAATGCAATGAAGCAAACTGCACTGAAATACATGTATTCTGTAAACGTTAAAGCCAAAACACCAGAAACAGAAAACCCAAGTATCTTCTAACAAAAAGTGGATTTCCTTAACTCAAAGCTGACCAATGAGACTGAGGGCGCAATCCAATGCAGCGCCGGAATGCCAAGGCCGACTCAGCAGCGCCATATTATCCGATGCTGCATAGGAGAGGCTGGAGCCCCCCCCCCCCCCCGGCAAGGGAGCATGCTAAAGAGCGGGCGCAGATTCAAGAAGGCCGCGTGGCCCAAATTGGGGCCACACGGAAGGGCTTAGGAGTGGCCGTATGGCCACCTCCCGAGCCTGCCCAAGTCGTGCCCCGTCTCCCTCCCTCCCACCAGTCCCCATCCTGATATGGGACAGAGCCTCCCTCGCGCCGATCGGCTTCTCATTCTCCAAAGGAGGCTCTCCATCGGCGCTCTGAAGCCGACACTACTGGCAGCATCAGCTTCAGAGCATTAGCTCCGATGCAGGGTTGCTGCTTGAAACCCCCGTGTTAGCGCTAATGTCATAGCACTGATGCAACGATGTTGCATCAGCACTACAGGCATAAGAGGATGGCGCTGCCTGTGTTCTAAGAGCCAATGAGGTGTTATTGTGACACAGCAGGGAACCAATAATGTGCTAGTATGAGTCAGTGCTCATTTCCATGCATCAAAGCTAATTAACTAGAACTCTAATTCTGTGTCATCAAGTTGGCCACCTTAGGGGTACATATTTTTGGTGATATTTTTTTCCAAAATTTATATATTAAATAGCAAATTACGGTGTTATGTGTTTTATCCAAATTTTTATTGCAAATTGTACAAATAGCACAATAAATAAAGGTGAATGGCCCTACAAAGGCAAGCAATTACTGGCACATGCACAACCCAGCCCAAAAAAACCTGCTCAAAAATTCCCAAACTGCACTCTGGTTGCTGCCTGGAGTGTCAAGAACCTGCTACTTACTACTTTCACATTCCATTAAAGCCCCAGCATGCATTGTGAACTATGAACATGCATGTTCATGCAAGTTTAAGCAAGCTTTCTCCTGTTTCTGCCACCTCTCCTCCTGATCCCTTACTGAAAACTATTTGTGGATTCATCAAAACTGTGTCAAAAATAAACAAAAGTGGTGTTATTTTTATGAAATTGATCTAAATTTGTGTCAAACTCTGTCAAAAATAAACAAAAGTGGTGTTTTTTCCACTTTTTGACCTAAATTTTGTTTTATGTAGCGTTTTCAGTAGAAATTCTCATTATTTAGCGTTCTGTGTTGATCACCGAAAATAACCATCCCTACCTATGCATCTGCCCAGCACATCCAAACATTTTTCTTGGGGCAGATGGAAAGCAGTGGTGGAAGCAGCAGGGGACAGATAAAACAACCTGGGAGCATATTACAGCCTCCCCTCTTTCCCCCACTTTATGGACGTGCTGTTTTCCCCCATTTTTTACTTTCTAAGTGGAATTGGAAGCCCCACAGCCTCTGTGGAAGAGCCTGCTGAACATTTCCTTCTCTGGCAGTTTTTTTTAAAACTCAACAGTCTCCCTAATGCTTTTCACCTAATGAGAAAAAAATAGATAAGAAGTGTCCAGTAAGTGTCAAACCATCTTTTTCCCCAAGCATGTTTTCTATTACATCACCTCATTTCCACTGAAAATGATCTATCCATTCTGCTTAAGCAGGGCTATATTTGAGCAAGTCTTGCCAGTTCCCCACCTTTTGAACCTCCTCATTTCCTTATTCCAAATTCTCTTTCCTCACCTGCTTTTCTCCCATCTTGTTAGCTGAGCGGATCGATCAGTCCCACACACAACAAAGTTTTGTTTAAGAACTTTACTCAACAAGGCAAGAACTGTATTCATTCCAACTGATGCAGAACAAGAAGACAGGAAAAAGATGGTGAACAGAGGTCTAGTAAAGTAGAAAACAACAACCCACACGTCTCCAAGTACAGATAGGTACAGTCTTCAATTCCGCGGTTTTCCCATCTGCTTTCCCATTTGACCTAGAGTGCAAGCCTAACCTGGAGTTAGGCCAGCAAAGTTTGGCCAGCACAAGGGACACCATAAAGTACATTTGGAAGATAATGCAGGACACTTCCACGGAAGACTGCTCCATTGACATTAGGGAAAGCTCCAAATGCAACTTGCAGTGAGATTCTTTGCAAGTTGTACCGTAAATTGAGATATTTTTACCTAATCTTAGGGCTGGACAGTGAGTGTGAATCACACACACACACACACACACACACACACACACACACACACACACAC
>JAJKFI010037963.1:3444-22182 GCA_029204185.1 Lerista edwardsae
AGAGCCATTTCTGGTTTGGAGAGCTCACCTGGATGTTTTGCTCTCTGAGGCACACTCTGAAGGGGAGGGGGGTGCTTTACACAGGAGTTCAGGCTCTTGCAGATCTTAGCATTTCCCACCCACCCCACCCCCACTCTAGGAAGGCCACTGAGGAAACCGAGTCTCTCTTGACCCCAGAATGGCATCTTTTGCAGTAGATGTTGCTGGTGTCTCTTTTATGTCTCTTTATGTCCTCTTCAGAGGACCACTTGTTTATTTGTTTAGCTGTGTAAACCACATTGTGACTACTTCTTGTTGAAAAGTGGTGTGTTGTTATGAACAGCCTGCCAGATGTTGGTGGCAGGATTCGTACTGTTGAATATCGGGTCTGTCCCACGAACCTGGGATATTCACAAATAATTTGGTAATATGTGTGCTGTTCCAAGGAAAGCTGCTTTTTGAAGTGAGTGTGTAGAAATAAATATGTTTCAGTTCCAAAACCACCTAATTTTCCTGAAAGAAAAAAGTAGACAAGAGTATCTGAGTTTTATATCACTCAAGCTGGCGAAACTGATAGATGAAAGGAAGAGATCCATATATGCCAGAGTGCTGCATTAATTAAGAAGAGACGTTTATATCATCACTACTGGCATCTAAGGACATAAACCCTGAAGGCCAGCCAGCATTGTGGATCCTTAATCCCCTTTGGGCTACCAGAGATTTGTGGATGATTACACAGGTTGTCTAGTCTACTCCACCACCTCACCTAATTGCAATTATATGGTGTGAAGAATTGGATCATTCAGTGTTAAAATCTGAGTCCACATTTCTTCCCAACTAAATGAGAATCAGATATTTGAGTCTTCCAGTGTATGCATAGTCAAAATGGAGAAGATAGCTCACAGTTAAAGAATACTATGTGGCAACAAACCATCCAACTTTTAAGCCTCTCAATGCTCCTGAAATGTGTGGAGGCCCATTACTGTGTGGAAAGGCCATAACATTCCCCACACCGCTGAGAATGCTACACAGCAGGGATGTGCTCCAGTCACTGAGCCCAAGTCATGAGTCACCGATCCCACAACTCGACGTGCCAGTCATAGCACGGGCCTGTCACAACTCAACTCGTGGTTTGTCATTCTACTGCTAATATTTATTTATTTATTTATTTATTTATTTATTTATTTCAAACAAATAACACATATCACACACTTAGTCATTTTGACTCAAGTCATTTCAAGAAATGAGTCGAGCAGGAAAAAAAAACCCAACACGCTTCAGCCTTCCTCTTCCCCTCAACCCAGTGGTGTCATCTACAAACAAGGAGCGGGAACGCTGGGCAGGACTTGGGCGGGACTTCCGCATTATTGGCAGCCCGCCCGTTTTGTTCCGCGGCTGCCCTGGCCTTGGGGGGACTGCCCCCGGTTTGCGTGCCCCACCGCTGCTCGCCCAGGCTCCGGCGCCCCCCATCTCCCCCGGCGAGCAGGCAACCCCCCCCCCGAGGCCAGGGCAGCCGCAGAACGGGGCGGGTGGGCAGCCAATCACGCGGAAGTCCTGCGGAAGTCCCGCCCAGCGTTCCCGTTCCTTGTTTGTAGATGACACCACTGCCTCAACCCCCCAGCCCTGATTCCTGGAACCACCTTCCCTCCTCCCACCATGTCTGCTGCTGCTGTCGGTCTGAAGGACAGCTTCTGGATTGCCCACAAAGTCTTTCAGGGTGATACAGAAGCAATGGGAAAAAAGCAAGCACACACACATTTAAAGAGAGTCAGGACTCAAGTCAAATTTGAATCATCACTCTTTTCCGAGTCACTGGACCTGAGACGCAAGGTCTGAATCAGTGATGACCATGATTTGAGTTAACACAACTTGCTAAAAAAACAGCATTTTCACAACTCAAAGTCACAACTCAAGTGCCCACAACTTCACAGCAATACTTGATGCAGCTTCAAATTCATTTATGGAATTTCTCTGATTCTGCAAATCCACTTTCCCCTATCCAATAGAAACTCTGCTGAAAGCTTGCTTTTCAGGAACAGGTTTATAGGATTCCATGATGTTTTAACTAAGCTAGGTCAGGTTTGGTCTGAATTTGAATGGGAGACCTGCAGGAAATGTTTTCAATTATTTTCACATTATTTACAAAGCAATCCAACATTGCCTGTCATGTCAACACAATGGCCTCTACGCTAACGCAGGGGCACCGATTGGCACTTCCGCTGAGTCTCCCTCGCATTGGCTGAAGCCAACTGGCACGAGGGACGCTCCGTGTCCATACAGATACAGGATTGGCGGGAGGGGGGAGGTTGGGGGCGGGACATGACAGGCTTGGGAGGCAGCCATTAGGCCACATCCTAAGCCCGCCCAGGAGGCTGTGCGGCCCCAGTTTGGGCTGTGTGGTCTCCTTGGATCTGCGCCAGCTGTTTAGCAGGCACAGATCCAAGAAGTGCATAGGGGGAGCCTGGAGCCTCCAGCCTCTCCTAAGCAGCGCTGGATGTGGTACTGGCCTGTCGGCCTCACCATTCCAGAACTGCTTAGGGTTGCACTCTTAGTTTCTTTTCTTTAGACACAAATAAATAACAATGTGTTTGGTATAATAATAATAATAATAATAATAATAATAATAATAATAATAATAATAATAATAATAATAATAATAATAATAATTGGCAGTTTGCAAACTGCAGACTGCTGTATACAGGGAAGCCATCCCTGTTCCAACTAGCTCTCAGAGTTCAGTCATGCTTCTCCTTCTCTGGGCACTCGCTCTGCACAGGAAGATGCTTTGGGCAGTCATGTCTATTGACCTTTGCTCCAACAGTCTTTTCACTTGGATTTTCCCGGAAGATGCAACTGCCCAGACTGTCTCTGCCCAGCACAAGAGCCAGGAAAAGCAGCAGCATGATGGAACTCTCACTGCTGCTCACCTCAGGGTGCTGTTTCCCATACACCAGATCTGACCTGTGGGCCAAAATTTGGAGGTAGTTGGTCTAGTCCAATGTTCTGTTTCCAAAAGTGGCCCACAGTTGCCTCGGAAAGTCCACAAGGAGAAGAGAAAGGCAAAGATCTCCCTCTTAATTTTGATCCTTGATATTCAGACACATGGTGCCACTCAACCTGGAGGACACACAACTGCGGAGTAAATGAATGCAGTGCATGAGGTGCTGCCCTTGTGAAGTGGACTGAGGAGCATCTGCTGCAGTTTGTGCTTGCCCAGGCTCAGGGTGCTGCAGGTGGTCCTCAAATTGCACAAAGAATTGCACAAAGAAGTTGTTTGCACCTCCAGATCTGCTGTGGGTTTATATCCTGATGGGTGACCTCTCAGTGAGCAGCTTAGTGGTTGTAGAGGTTCAGGGGACAAGGAGTTGATGGGTGGCCCATTCCCTGGTTACTTAAGCGGCTACATCCCTTGGGGGAAATACCTTGGCATGTGTGGAGCATGTTGGGCTCTTCCCCTTTTCCTCAGCAACCTTAAGAGGCCTGTGGCAGGGGTTACCATAAGAGGGAGGCAGGGGGTCGCCCACCCATTTCATCTCAGGTGTGGTAAGGTTTTCAATATGGCTGTGGCTCCTGTTGGAGCAATGGGGGATTCCTCCCTGGTTCTGTGAACCTCTCCCCAGGACTTCTGTCACCACCCTCCTAGCATAATCATACAGAAAAATAGCCATGCCTTTGGGTTGGCATCCCATCCTGGCTGCTAAAGAAAAGATATGGAGGGGTGAGTGTGTTGACGTGTTTAGTTTACTCCACCATGAGCCTGAACCTGTGAGCCTGAAGCTGTAGTTTAAAAGCCGCTAGGATATAACATGTGACAGCATTGGACAATTAGTGTGCAATTAGTGAACTAAGAACAGCTCCCTCACTAGCAATCTTTCAGCGGGGTCTTAAGACCTTTTCTTTTTAAGGAAGCCTTTAATTGCTGACACGATGGGCTGGCATTTTAACTTGTATTTTAACTGGTATTTTTTAAATCTGCAATTTTAATGATTGCATTGTCCATTGTGGTCTGTCGTTTTTCAATTATCTGTTTTTTTTCTTTTTAAATTTTATTCTGTACTAGCTTTTTGTGACCCGGCGTTGCCCGGGGGCAGAAATAATCCCCAGGCTCTATTAGGAGGAGGAATGAGTTTGTTCTGTAGTGCACCCCCACCTCTGGGGGCCTACCCCCACAGAATATCTGTCCAGATCGTAAGGAATACATGTACCACGTGTGGCGCACAGCGTTCCAGGCGTTCCAGAGTAATGGTGGAACATACACACAAATATACAAACATCCCTCAAAAGTATGACATAGTGAGATCCATATATAGAAATATAGAACCCATCCCTGAAATAAAACAGTATTGATGACCTGGAACCCAAAATGCACAGTATCACTGTGAAATGAATGAGGAAACAGGGACACAATCCCCTAAGAGAGGAACATGAAGGTCCCACTTACTGTCGGCAGGTCCTGTGGCAGGATAGCCCTGATGTATGAGAAACAGGCAGAGGTGGCCAGTTAGCTCCCTGGAAATAGGGCCCTCTCAGATCCGACTGGGTGCTGGAACTCTCTGGATCATTTGCAACTCTTTGCAACTCCGGCTGTGCAAATTGCTTTCGGTTTCACTTTCCCTGTGTATCACAGACCCTGCAGAATCGTCTGTGACCACAGGGTGGCAGCAGACCTGTAGCCCAATGCAATCCCTTTGGTTCCTGACGATCTGGCCCCCCTCCCCAAAAAATGGGGGGCTGTAGGGGGGTCTGACCCCCGCAGTGACCCTTTCCAGGCTGCAAGGTACCTGTGTGCCAAGTTTCGTGGCCGTGGGTCAAGGCATGGAGACGTGTATAAATAACATACATACATACGTCCATTTTTATATATATAGATTTTTTTATTGCAAGCCGCCTTGGGTGCCCTCACGCAGGAGCAGAAAGGCGGGGTAGAAATTCATAAAATAAATTATAAAGAAGTGTGCTGCATGCCTGATGCGTTTTGTGATTAAAAAAATAAAATGAAGGGCAGAGTTTTCATTTGATAGAATTGGGCCTTGAAGCTATTAACATACTGGCCTATTATCTCATATTTTGATTTCCCTTGCAAGGGGAAATCAAAATAGTCTCTGAAGAAGAAAATCATATAGCTTGTAAACATATCCTCAGGGATTCTTTTCTAAGAATAGGAACAGTAATTAAAGAGCAGACTGCAGCAGCCTCTGCTCAGCCAGAAGAGAAGATGAAAAGTCCGTTCACTTTGAGGCACTGTGAGCCTCGCATTTATCTGCTGCTTGGCATAACTAAGTCTCCTAGAAGGGAAGACGCTGCACAGGCATCTGCTGCAAGAGACGCCACATCTGAGTCTGTGGCAACCTGGTCTTTCGAGTCTGGGGTTATTCTATGTTTGGGCATTTTGGAAGCTCTTTCCAGACTGTGAGGTTGCCCAGTGCCTTGTCTGCCGTTGTCGTTGCAGGTAAATTGACTGACTGCAGATCCTCAGGGCGGCATTTGGGTTATTCATAGTTAACCTGCGGTTAAGCACACTTGGAGGTTAGTCCCTTTGAAACCAGTGGTGCTCTGTTCTAAGTCAACAAATTGAGGCATTAGGCATGATCACAGGTAACTGGTTCTCTTCTGTGCAGCCTAATATTCACAGCAGAAAATGTCAAGCTCAGTTCCCTTTCAGCCATCAAGAGACTGTTTATTTTGTTTTGCTTGATTTGGAATTTGCTGTCTGACAGTAGACTGCAGTAGATTCTAGCTGCATTCCTTTATATACTTTATATAGGTGTGCCCTGGTATCCACTGTTCCATATCCACCAGATATCCACCAGCTATTGGGACACCTATTCAGTGGTGAAATTCAGCCAGTTCTCACCTGTTCTGCAGAACCAGTTGCTAATTTTAGGTTGGGAGAGGGTAGAAAGGCAGCGGATGGCCCTGAAGGCCGCCCTGAAGGACATAGAACCGGTTGTTAATTTATTTGAATCCCACCACTGCACCTATTAAAAAGACAGGGGAACATTAAACAAAACTCTTTTTTTTAACCTTCTTGCAGTAAAACCTCTGATGTTCCCCTATCTTTCAAAAGGCGTCCCCAGTATCCACAATTGGGTCCAAAATGGAACCCCAGCAGATATCAGGCATGCCTATAACAAAAATGGATTGTGTTTATGTTCTGCTTCTCTCGTGCATTGTATTGATCTTGCAATTAAAACCACTGTGTAGAGTCAGTTCTCCATTGTTCTCATGATGTGCATTTTGTATTCGTGCCCAGTGTGTTAAAGAAAGGAAAGTCGGGTGGGGTGGGGTCCTTAGTGAGGGAGGTAGATTTGCTCATCTCCTGGCTCTTGTCAATCAATCAATCAATCAATCAATCAATCAATCAATCAATCAACAGGTACTTGTCTGATTGTAATCCTCATCTACTCACTGGCAGATGTCATCTGGCTAAATGGCGAGGAAAAACCAGACCACTGTGACGGAGTTCATCTTCCTGGGATTCACAGACCACCCAGGGCTTCAGATTCCCCTTTTCTTGCTATTTCTACTCATCTACGTTGTAACCCTTGTGGGCAATCTGGGGATGATTTTGCTGATTAGGATTGATTCCCGCCTTCATACTCCCATGTACTTCTTCCTCAGCAATTTGTCTCTCTTGGATGCTGCCTATTCAACTGTCATTGCTCCCAGAATGCTGATAACCTTTGTAAGCGAGAACAAAGTGATTGCATTCAATGAGTGTGCGGTCCAGTTCTTCTTCTTCTGCACTGCCGTGTCCAGTGAATGTTACCTCCTGGCTGCAATGGCATACGATCGCTTCACAGCCATCTGCAGCCCACTGCTCTATACGGTCATCATGTCCAGAAGACTCTGCATCCTGCTGGTGGGGGTGGCATATGCCTGTGGGTTAGTGAATGCCCTGGTGCAGACAAGTCTAATATTCAATTTGTCTTTCTGTGGCTCCAATGTCATCAACCACTTCTTCTGTGATGTGCCCCCCATCCTGAAACTGTCTTGCTCTGACACACGCATTACTGACATTGTGCACTTTACCTTCTCTACCATTGTTGTGTCAAGCACTATTCTGACCATTCTTGTTTCCTACGTATACATCTTGGCTGCCATTCTTCGAATCAATTCTACCAAAGGCCGGCGCAAGACTTTCTCCACATGTGCCTCTCACTTGACTGCTGTGACCATTTTCTATGGAACCGTCATATTTATGTACTTAAGACCCAATTCTAATTTTGCAGTGAATGAGGATAAAATCATCTCTGTGTTCTATACTTTAGTTATTCCAATGCTAAACCCCCTGATCTATAGTTTGAGAAACAAGGAGGTCAAGGATGCTTTGCACAGAACTACACAAAGGACTTGTTTTTCCCAGTGAGCAGTTTTGTTTAGGTGGATTTGTATTAAAATGTGGATTTATGGGAGAAAAAGTAGTAAGTGATTTTGGTTATTGTTTCTGAAGTGCCATTCAAGCTTGCAAATCCTGCAGCTAAAAATAGTGAGATTCAGTATTATCTGTAAATGTTGTATTGGCATGTGACTTGCCAATCTTAGAAAATAAAATCCTTTGAGTCTCTCTGATTACCTAGGACATTCATTTTTACAATATGATGAATAAAGATAGCCTGATCTCATGATAGACATAGACAGGTATAAAAATCCAATCCTATCGTTAAGGCAAGCTGGTATATTTAGTCACCTGCTTGTGTCACATAGAAAAATGCTATGCTGATATAGCTTGGATGTCACTCAGACCCAAGTGTAACAGGGCCAGCAGAGAGGCCTAAATAGTTAGGATTTGAGATTTAATATGGGAGGAATGTAGAAGGATGTTGGGACATACAAGGAGTCATCCCATAGCCTAAACCCCTTTCAGGTAACAGACACATCCCCAATGCCAAGAAAAAAAATGCTACACCAATGTCAGAGCTGGTATTGATCAGAATAACCCCATAAAGACCCATGGGGAAGGGGAAAACAGCAGATAATGGTACCTTGTGCCAACTTCCTGCCCTGTCCACTTTCTCATAATGTAGAATAAGATTCAGAATACACTTGGCTGTGATTTGGCAGCCAATCATAGTACCCTGTACTAAAAACTCTGCCAAGGAGATCATAACTCAGATGATCAGTGTGGGGCTAAAATTTTCTGGTCTCTCAAAGAGGAAACTTATGTGATGCAACAATGGTGAAAGGGCACTTGGAACACAAAGGGAGCTCTTGCACAAACAGCCTCTTGTCCTTCACAACATGTATGGCAAGGTTTTGTGTTGGCTTTTGTCTTCTCAGAATTCTTATTGCAGGTTTCTGCCCCCAGAGGTCTCCACACACAGGTATCAAATGAGAACTTCTTTCTCTTCATTCCATCAGGGGAAGCAAGCTCAATGGACCCCACAATGTTTACACAACTGGTAAACAAATGGGAGGGGGAGGAAATTCCATGCCACAATGAATTGATGCTGTATCTCTTTGCATCTGTCCTTACGGCAGAAGATCTTGGTTGGGGGGCAGCAGTATCTGCCGAAGATCTTCTGCCAGGAAGACAGATGCAAAGAGATACGGCATCAGATAGAGGTTAAAAGAGAAGATGTGTTAGATTCAACATGGCTTCCATAAGGGTGAGTTTAGAATCACGAACAATTTAGAATTCTTTGAAAAGGTCAACAGGCATGTGGATGTTGGCGAACCTGTGAATATCATATATCTGGATTTTCAGAAGGCATTTGACACAGTCCTTCACCAAAGGCTGCAGAGAAAACTTCACAGTCGGGGAATAAGAGGGCAGGTCCTTTTATGGAGTCAGAATTGTTGGAGGACTAGGAAATAGAGCGTGGATGCCAACGGGCAATTTTCACAGTTGAGAAAAGCAGTGTGCCCCACAGATCTGTTCTGGGAGCAGTGTTTTTTGTCTTATTCATAAATGACCTGGAAATAGGCATAAGCAGCAAGGTGGCCAGGTTTGTGGATGACACTAAACTTTTCTGGTAAAGACCAGAAGGGATTGTGAAGAGCTCCTGAAGGATCTCTCAAAACTGGGAGAATGGGCAGCAAAATGGCAGATGTGTTTCAGGGCGCAATCCTAGGCAGCGCCAGACTGGCGAGGCCAACGGGCCAGCGCCATATCCAGCGCTGCTTAGGACAGGCTGGAGCCTCCCCTATGTGCTCCTCGGATCTGCGCCAGAGACTATGTGGAAAGCAGCATCAGCTTCAGAGTTGGAGTGCCGATGTGGGGGTGCTGCTCAGCACCCGCGTGCCACCCCTTGCGTCGATGCGATGCCGTCATTTCGATGCAAGGGGCATGCTAGGATTGCGCTGCCCATGGAAGTAAGTGTAAAGTAATGCATATTGGGGCAAAAAATCATAGGCTAATGGGTTCTGAGCTGTCTGTGATTATCAGGAGAGAGAGCTTGGTGTGCTGGTAGACAGCTCAATGAAAGTGTTGACACAGTGTGTGGCAGTGGTGAAGAAGGCCAATTCCATGCTTGGGGTAATTAAAAAAGGGGTTGAAAATAAAATGGTCAATATTGTATTGCCATTGTACAAAGCAATGGTAAGGTCACTCATCATGAGAGCCAGATAGGAATTTGTTTCTGTCATCTGAATTGGCCATGAATGGCATTTTTTTTGTCTATCCCAGATAGGCGAGGGAGGGATGATGTGTAGGTTTCATGTTTTTTTAAAAATGGTCACGTGTTAAAGTTAAACCACAACTGCGGTCTGGTGCCTTGCTGGGGGTAGTGCAAGGAATAGGCTACCTCAGAATGCCTCAGGGGAGTGGCAACGAGATACAAGTATCTGGTTGCCTTGCCTGCTCCCTGAGGCATCTGGTGGGCCACTGTGAGATACAGGAAGCTGGACGAGATGGGTCCTTGGCCTGATCCTGGCTCTTATGTTCTCTGTCTCATGCCTCTACACCCCCTTCTGACCCTTCAGAATTCTTAAGTGTTTCTCTGCTATTAACTGTATGTTAGTAGCATCTCTCTGTGTTTCTCCTTGCTCCCTGCAGGCAGTTATCCCACTGATGAAGATAGTGTGCAGACCCCAAGGGAAACGTACAACCAGTCAGTGACCAGTGGGAGCCAGCTGGATCCCTTCTTCCTATCCTAGTTGCTTCTTGCCTCAGCTGGCTTCAGGGCAGGAAAGACAGGGACAGGAAGGGCATCATACTGACAGCCATGCTGGCAGTGCCAGTGGCGAAGCAAAGATCATGGGGTATGTGTGGGTATAGTCAGTGGACGGGCCACTGTGGGAGATGCCGTGTGTCTCATGATAGTACAGTGCTTGGCCTATGCATGGCTTTCTCTGATAGGTTTGTCTCCCAGGCATCCCTATACCTATACTATACTACTGATCCTTCCTGGTTACTTCTTTTGATATTTAAAAAGAAGCAGGAAATGGCATCTAAGCAATACATGTAGTGAGAAAAATTAGTCTTTGAAAATTAATCAGTTTTTTTTATTTATTTAGACCTTTATTGGCATAGCAAACAAATACAAACATACACAAGGAGACAATAAATAAACAACTTGTTAGGTCATCCCCTGAGATCTTAAGATTTTAAGTTGGATTCTCGAGCTACATTGATCTTAATTATGTCCAACAAAAATTTGCCAAGGGCACTCAAGGAGTCCTCATCGGACCACTGTAGGATAGAACTGAGATAGGCTTCATCAGTAAGCCCAGGCTTTTGTTGTGGAAAAGAGGCAAAAAATTTATCCCTCGAGACCGAATGAAGTGGACAATGAAAGAAGATGTGGGGTAACGTCTCTACGGCATTCATCGGACAGGGACATAATCTATCATTGAGAGGAATGTTATTAAATCGGCCCATTAACACCGCTGATGGAATTGAGTTACAATGGGCCAAAGATATCGCCCTTCTAACTTCAGAATTATGCAGTAGGGAAATATAAGCAGGCTGCCTGCCCACCACCAAGGGAAGATTCCAATGCAAAGGAGAGCAGGATCTATTTGCAGCTCTTAATAGATCTTGTGAATTGATGTCAGCCAACCTTTGTCTGACAATTCTTAGGGCGGCCTGAAACGAGAGAGTCCCTAAAGTGTCCGGATCTAACCCAATCTGTTTGATCTTCCTAAGCCAGCCATCAGCAGGGGGACAGCGGTCTTTTTTGAGGTGGTATAATAAATTTGTTTGAGAGGTGTCAAAATACACTCTTAGCCAATACTTACAGGTCCTGTACCAGGCTACATCTTCGACTGGGAGTTGTCCCGTCTCAAGGCATAAGGCCTTATAGGGGACACAGTTTGGCAGAGCCATGATTCTTCTCAAAAAAAACTGATTGAAAAGTTTCTAATGATTTATGATAAGCTTTGATCCAAATAGGAATTCCGTAGAGAGCTTGAGAAATAGATTTAGAATTGAATATTTTGAGGGCTGCCAGAATTAGACGGCCCCCTTTGTTATAGAAGAATCTGGCAATTGCCAATGAAGAGAGTTTGGCAGTCGTTTGTACCATATGTCGATGGCCAGCCCAGGAGCTGTTGGCTGAAAATAATAGGCCCAAATATTTAAAGGTCCTCACCTGTTCAATTTGATGTCCATTAAAGATCCAGTTATAAATTTTACGGGACTTAGAAAAAACCAGAATTTTTGACTTCTGATAATTAAGTTGAAGTTTGTTGACGGCCAGATAGTCCAAACATTTATTTATTAGTCTTTTAAGTCCCAACCGTGACCGCGAAATGAGTACTGCGTCATCGGCATATAGAAGAACCGGAATCTTACAGTCTCCAAGAATTGGAAAATGGCCATCGACTGATGCTAATTCTGGAGCCAGGTCGTTTAAAAACAAATTAAACAAAGTCGGGGCAAGTGGGCAGCCTTGCTTAACTCCCTTGTTCGTAGGGATTTCCTCAGTAAGGCGGCCATCCCAGGAACATCTTATTCTGCATGTGGTGGAAGAGTACAATTGTCTAATAGGATTGATCAGATGAAGAGGAATTCCAGCTCTTTCAAGCTTGGACCAGAGCAGCATCCTGTCTATGCTGTCAAAAGCAGCTTTTAAATCAAGGAATGCTACAAATAATTTTGAGTTAGCCTGGATGGAATATTTGTAGGCTAAATGGGACAGTACTGCACAATGGTCCAAGGTAGAATGGCCTGGTCTGAACCCAATTTGTTCAATGCCTAATATTTTGTTCTGGGTGATCCAGATATTAAGATGGATCAGAAGATAGTTGGCATACAACTTGCCTACTATCGACAATAGGCTAATTGGCCTGTAGTTCTCAGGAAGACCAGAGTCCCCCTTTTTATATATGGGGGCAACAATGGCTTGCTTCCAGGATTCCGGAAGAATTCCGCTGGCAATGGCCGTCGTGAAAAGTTCTACCAGGATAGGGGCCCAGAAGTTGGGGTTGGATTTTAACCATTCCCCCATTATCATGTCAGGGCCAGCCGCTTTGCCTGTCTTAAGTGAGGCAATTAGAACCTTGATTTCTGAGGTTGACACAGGCGGCCAATTCGGAGTGGAAAATGATTCAGAAGCCTCAGCGGGCGAAGAGGCCATATCATCAAAGAAGAGGTTCGAAAAATGCAGTTCCCAATTATAGGAAGGAACTGCCTTGGGGTCTTGTCCTTTAATCTTGAAAGTCCCATTCACCAGAGCCCAAAAAGAGCGAGGGTTAAAATGAATCGTGGCCTGATAAAGTTTTTCCCATAGATCTTTCTCATATTTGTTCTTCTTTCTTTTAACTAAAGTATTCAGATAGAGGTTCAGGGAAAAATATTCTTTAAGCGCCTGCCGAGAATTTAATTGCCTGAACTTTTTAAAACAGGCTCTAGCCGCCCTCTTAGTTTGTTGGCATTCATAATCAAACCAGCTCAAGTTACCCTGGCATGGATTAGATCATGAGGCATTTGCGGGCAGCGCTAAATTAGATGTAATAGTCTCTATTAATTGGTCGTATAACCTTACCACTTCTGATGGGGAATTCTCCAAAAGGATGGAAGAACAGAGAACAAGAATATTAGACTCCTCCAACAAGAGAGCCAATTTTGTCTGGGTTTGTTTGTCCCATCTGAATTTAGGGGTTGAAAATTAATCATGTGTAGAACCTGATCCAGCTTAGCCAATTTAAAAAAAATCATGAAATCCCATAAACCTGAATAGCAAGCCAGCCATAAACAAGGCTTCAGCAGAAGGAGAAAACAGATTTGCAGAATCAGAGAAAGTGGAAATAAACATTGGAAGTTGGGTCATGTATTGCTACTTATTGGATTATCAGTTGTGCAGGGAATATTACATCTTTTCTACACCTATCTATGGGCATTTACAGATTTCAGGTGAGTTGTGAGGTTTGGATGGTTGTTGCTACAGAGCATTCTTTTAACTGCAAGAATTCTCTTTTCTGCAGAATTCTCCACCATGGCTGCCTATTGCATATTCCTGGGTAATGTGGGACTAATGAGCTGTCTTCTCCATTGTGACTATGCATACAGGAAGACTCAAATCTTCGATTCTCTATTAGTTGGGAAGAAATTCTTCACTCCAAATACGTGCAAGTAGTGAAATTAGGTGTAGATTAAAGATAACCTGTGTAATCATCCACAAATCTCATGCAGCACAAATGGGGATTAAGGACCCACAATGCTGGCCTTCAGGGTTTATGTCCCTAGATGTCAGTGGAGAATATTTAAACATCCCTTTGTAGTTAATGCAACACCGAAATATCTCTTTGTTTCATCTATCAGTTTCATCAGCTTCACAGCTAAAATTCAAATAGATGTCTCCTTTTTTTCTTTTGGGAGGCCACTTTGAGACAATTTATGTGATCTTCTGGAATGAAAATTTATGTTTATTCTTCCTCAAATGTATGGCATACCGAAAGCCCAGCTCTTTCAAATTTTGTAATTCAGGGAGAATAAAGTGATAGAAGATCAAGGAAAGGAGAGCTAAAATGGAGAGCTTCTGTTCAACTGTACAGAGTGACCCTGCACACGTTTATAAAACAGTAAGTCCCACTGAGTACAATGGATGCTCATCTCCTGTAAGTTGAGGATTCCGACCTCAGTCAAATTTGTTTTATTGTCAGTCAGAAGTGATAAAAGGTGTTCATGGGGGAGCTGATGCAAAGCAGTTGTTTAATAGAAGAAGTGAGGTAGAAATGTTACCCTATGAAACATGCATTGGATGATTGTGCTAGATCATCACCACCACCACCACCATCATCATCATGCAGTATACAGAGCAAAATAAATAAATTGGTTCCCTATTCCCAAAGCGTTCATAATATTAAAAAGATGTGGAAAAGACACCAGCAACAACCTCTGGAAAATGTGAAAAGGGACATGCTTTCCCCTTGGTACTTATAAGAGTGTGCCACTGTAAAAGGTACTCTTTTCATAGTTGGTGAGGTTTTATGCATCAACTGGCTAATTTCATTACAGAGTACTTGGAATCCATATTGTGAAAAAGACACCATGCTGGTGTGAAAAGGGACAGTTGCTCTCCTCCTAATAAATGGAAAAGGGGCACCACTTTACACTGTGCCTCTTTGCCTAACTAATTTCAAATCAGAATATTCTATTTCTGTGAGAGATTATTGAGGATGATTTCTGGATTTTCATAGTATCAGGGCTCATGATCACAAAGGTATGTTCTGGCATCATTCAGTGTGGAACAAGGAATTTCTACATCCTCTCTGCTCTGCCTAATTCAGGGCAAGACACTTTTTTCCCTTCCTGGTATAGGACATCTGGTCACTCTGCAAGCACAGAAACACACACATGCACACAAAAATATGAGCAACAATACTGTTATTGAGCATTTTTCTTCAGCTAGACAACCGTGGCCAGTGTAGAAGTTTCCATCTTGCTTAGATTAACCGAATAGATTTCAACAACAACAACAACAACAACAGAGTGAATGTTTTCAATATATGTTCTAATCTAGGGGAATAATTGAGAGCGCAATCCTAACCTGGAGTTAGGCCGGCACAGTTAGGCCGGCAAAGTTTGGCCAGCACAAAGGACACCGTAAAATATGTTTGGACCACTCTCAGAGTCAGTGGGCCAGCACACAGGTGTGTGCCATCCTCCCTGACTCTGAGTGGCCCAAACTCACTTTACGGTGGCCCTTGTGCAGGCCAAACTTGGCTGGATTAACTGTGCCAGCCTAATTCTGGGTTAGGATTGTGCCCTGAGTCTATGATTCCCCTAGATTAGAACATATATTGAAAACATTCACTCTATTATTATTATTATTATTTTTTGATAGACCAGGCTTCTGGGGGTGGAGGACGGCAATCAGATGAAAGATATATCTGACTTTGCATCACATCTTGTTTGGACCAAACATTCTTTCATTGTCATGTTCTTATTTGCAGGGGAGGGTTGAGGAATTTGCTTCGATGGCAGAGATAAATTTCACCACAGTCACTGAGTTCGTTTTGCTGGGATTCACAGATAACCCAAGACTGCAGTTTGTCCTCTTCACAGTGTTCTTATTGATTTACTTGTTGACCTTGACAGGGAACATTGGAATGGTAACATTAATCTGGATTGACTCCCGGCTGCACACACCCATGTACTTTTTTCTAAGCAATCTGTCCATTTTAGATATTGGCTATTCCAGTGTCATTGCTCCCAAATCTTTGCTGACTTTTACAGGAGAAACTAAAGCTATTTCATTCACTGGCTGTGCCCTGCAGTTTTTCTTTCTGTGCATTGCTTTGTCTTGCGAATGCTGCCTGCTGGGTGTGATGGCTTATGATCGTTTTATTGCTGTGTGCAACCCACTCTTGTATACCGCAATCATGTCTAAGCAGTTCTGTAAACTGCTAGTGGCTGCTTCATATCTAACAAGCTGTGTGAACGCAATTGTTCAGACTTCCTTTATATTTACTCTTTCCTTTTGTAAATCCAATATTATCGATCATTTCTTTTGTGATCTTCCCCCTATCCTAAAGCTCTCCTGTTCCGACACACTTGTCACCAATCTGATTCATTTCATCTTCTCTGTAGCAATTATATCAGTAACCATCCTAACCATTCTTATCTCTTACATGTACATATTTGATGCCATCCTGCGGATCAACTCAGCTGAGGGCAGGTATAAAGCCTTCTCCACCTGTGCCTCCCACCTTACAGCTGTCACCATATTGTATGGAACTGTTATTTTCATGTACTTACGTCCCAGTTCGAAATATTCCACTGAAGAGGACAAAATCATTTCTGTGTTTTATACCCTTGTAATACCCATGTTGAACCCACTCATCTACAGCTTGAGAAATAAGGAGGTGAAAGAAGCTTTCAAAAGGTTGCTTGAAAGAAAGGTTTCCTCCCAGAGACCATGACCACAGTGGTGCTGCTAGGAGACGCGGGGGGATGCAGGCCACACTGGGTGGCACACATGGGGGGTATGTGAGTGACACCACTACTGCCCCAAATTGTTAAATCTTGGTATTTTCAAATGACACCATCATGTTAAATATCATTTGGTGTGTACTTTAATGCAAAATGCAATGAAGCAAACTGCGCTGAAATACTTGTATTCTGTAAAAGTTAAAGCCAAAACACCAGAAAAAGAAAACCCAAGTATCTTCTGTAACAAAAAGTGGATTTCCTTAACTCAAAGCTGACCAATGAGACTGACGGTGCAATCCTATGCAGTGCCAGAATGGCAAGGCCGACTTAGCAGCGCCATATCCGATGCTGCATAGGAGAGGCTGGAGCCCCCCCCCCCATGGCAAGGGAGCGTGCTAAAGAGCGGGCGCAGATCCGAGAAGGCCGCATGGCCCAAATCGGGGCCTCGCGGAAGGGCTTAGGATGTGGTCGTATGGCCACCTCCCGAGCCTGCCCAAGTCCTACCCCCATCTCCCTCCCTCCCACCAGTCACCATCCTGATATGGGACAGAGCCTCCCTCGTGCTGATCGGCTTCTCCTTCTCCAAAGGAGGCTCTCCGTTGGTGTTCTGAAGCCGACACTACTAGCAGCGCGCCAATGCAGGGTTGCTGCTTGGAACCCCCGTGTTAGGGCTAATGTCATAGCACTGATGCAACGATGTTGCGTCAGCACTACGGGCATAAGAAGATGGCGCTGCCTGTGTTCTAAGAGCCAATGAGGTATTATTGTGACACAGCAGGGAACCAATAATGTGCTAGTATGAGTCAGTTCTCATTTCCATGCATCAAAGCTAATTAACTAGAACTCTAATTCTGTGTCATCAAGTTGGCCACCTTTCCTGTGCATAGAGGTACATATTTTTGGTGATATTTTTTCCAAAATTTATATATAGCAAATTACGGTGTTATGTGTTTTTATCCAATTTTTTATTGCAAATTGTACAAACAGCACAGTAAATAAAGGTGAATGGCCCTACAAAGGCAAGCAATTACTGGCACATGCATAACCCAGCCCAAAAAAACCTGCTCAAAAATTCCCAAGCTGCACTCTGGTTGCTGCCTGGAGCGTCAAGAAACTGCTACTTACTACTTTCACATTCCATTAAAGCCCTAGCATGCATTGTGAACTATGAACATGCATGTTCATGCAAGTTTAAGCAAGCTTTCTCCTGTTTCTGCCACCTCTCCTCCTGATCCCTTACTGAAAACTATTTGTGGATTCATCAAAACTGTGTCAAAAATAAAGTGTTATTTTTGTAAAATTGATCTAAATTTGTGTCAAACTCTGTCAAAAATAAGCAAAAGTGGTGTTTTTTTTCCAATTCTTGACCTAAATTTTGTTTTATGTAGCGTTTTCAGTAGAAATTCTCATTATTTAGCATTCTGTGTTGATCACCGAAAATAACCATCTCTACCTATGCATCCGCCCTAACCTCTTGCCCAGCACATCCAAAACATTTTTCTTGGGCCAGATGGAAAGCAGTGGTGGAAGCAGCAGGGGGCAGATAAAACAACCTGGGAGCATATTACAGCCTCCCCTCTTTCCCCCACTTTATGGACGTGCTGTTTTCCCCCATTTTTTACTTTCTAAGTGGAATTGGAAGCCCCACAGCCTCTGTGGAAGAGCCTGCTGAACATTTCCTTCTCTGGCAGTTTTTTTAAAACTCATTAGTCTCCCTAATGCTTTTCACCTAATGAGAAAAAAAATAGATAAGTGTCCAGTAAGTGTCAAACCATCTTTTTCCCCAAGCATGTTTTCTATTACATCACCTCATTTCCACTGAAAATGATCTATCCATTCTGCTTAAGCAGGGCTATATTTGAGCAAGTCTTGCCAGTTCCCCACCTTTTGGACCTCCTCATTTCCTTATTCCAAATTCTCTTTCCTCACCTGCTTTTCTCCCATCTTGTTAGCCGAGCGGATCGATCAGTCCCACACACAACAAAGTTTTGTTTAAGAACTTTACTCAACATGGCAAGAACTGTATTCATTCCAACTGATGCAGAACAAGAAGACAGGAAAAAGATGGTGAACAGAGGTCTAGTAAAGTAGAAAACAACAACCCACACGTCTCCAAGCACAGATAGGTACAGTCTTCAATTCCGCGGTTTTCCCATCTGCTTTCCCATTTGACCTAGAGTGCAAGCCTAACCTGGAGTTAGGCCAGCAAAGTTTGGCCAGCACAAGGGACACCATAAAGTACATTTGGAAGATAATGCAGGACACTTCCACGGAAGCCTGCTCCATTGACATTAGGGAAAGCTCCAAATGCAACTTGCAGTGAGATTCTTTGCAAGTTGTACCGTAAATTGAGATATTTTTACCTAATCTTAGGACTGGACAGTGAGTGTGAATCACACACACACACACACACACACACACACACACACACACACACACAC
>JAJKFI010037968.1:0-31051 GCA_029204185.1 Lerista edwardsae
CACACACACACACACACACACACACACACACACACACACACACACACTTTCAAAATGTGTATATAATTGCTGCTTTTCCCCTGCCCTGAACTATGTGTGAGATCCCAAAGCTCACCTTGTGGCTGTGATGCTCCTCTTTTGACACCTCAGTGGCAGTGACAAGAGCTACCATAAAGTATTTTTGGACTATTCTTGGAGTCAGCGAGGATGGCTCACGTCTGTGTGCTGGCCTCTCTGACTCCAAGAGTGGTTCAAATATATTTTACGGTGTCCCTTGTGCTGGCCAAACTTTGATGGCTTAGTTTATGCCGTCCTAACTCAGTTTAGGATTGCGCCCTCGGTCTCTCTCATTTTCCCTCCTTCTTGACATGTGAAATGCTGTTAGAACAGTGTTGAACACCAAAACGTCCTCCTGGGGCATATCACTTTCCCAAGGCATTGGATGTTTAAAAACATTTTCCCGGGACCTCGCTCCAGTATCAAGATTTCACATCTTGGCAATGAAAAAGGAGGGACATGCCCTTGCCCCAGGGAGGCTCCATCCAGCTCCTAACTTGTGCTGGATACAGTGCAGGCCCAACTTAGGGGCCCAAAACAGTGCAGGCCCAATTTAGGATTGTGCCCTTAATCACATTCACATGTTATTGATGTACACCTAAAAAAAAGGTAATAAGTTGAATGGTCCCAAAATGCCACTTCGAACAGCACTAACCAAATAGTTTCCCATGAGTATGCATTTCCCCCGAGTTTGCATCAGCAAAAGACTTAGACCCTGCTAACCCCTCTCCTTCCTTAACAAAACCATGTAGTGGGTTTCTCCAAGCATTAGTGCCCGTGTAAATCACACGTATTGCTGACTCTAAACTGAGTGTATGTTGATTGAATTCCATCATTTGCAGAAAGACTGCACACTTAAGACATTACCTAGAGTTAGCCCAGGATCACATCTGTTGATTAATGCTACCCTTATAATATAAGGGAGGAAATTGTCAACCATGGCTTATGAATCTTATTGTGCAACCTAGTGGTATCATTCATTTTTAGAGTTTTAAACATGTCTTTGTCATTGATGGATAGATCATATAAGATTTCAGCTGCAGGTAATCCTTGTGATTGCCTAGGTATGATGTTAAGGTACTGATAAAAACCTCTCAGTGATGGCTTGGCCTTGCTGAAACCTTGCATGGTGACAGAATTCGTGCCAAAAATGTAACACAGAAGCTGCAAAATTCACCATTTAGTAGAAGCAGCTTCTTATACGCAGCCTATGAAATTAGGCTAATGACCTGAAAGCAATGCATCTATGTACTTTTCTGCTATTTCCTTAACACTTCATACATATTAGATACTAGAAAGAAGCTTTTCATCTCATTTGAAGAAAAAGATTTAAATGCTTTTGCTGAAGAACAGGAATAGTTCTTTCTGATATCCCTGAGGAACAGTAGTTTCACTCAAAAAAATACCAGGATCGGTTACCTGCTCTACAGTGGTGTGACCCTACTGAAATATAGTCTATACAGGTGTGCCCCCATATCTGCAGGGGATTCATTCCACACACACACCCGCCCTCTTGGCAGATACGGAAACTGAAGATATAGGAGAGAATTATATTAATCGAGTCCTCCATGCACGCCTCCATGCATCTATTGAGCCACTGCCATAAATGGACATATGATTGTGCCAATGTCGTGCCACTGTTATGTGCAGTGGATCCTCTGGCAGAAATGCCCGTAAACTCCATGCACTCACCAGACTAACTCAGACACTGGCCCAGGTAAGGGGCCTGAGGGGACAGTTTGAGGAAGGTTTGGGGGGGGAGGGGATATAGGAGGGCAGGAGGCAGGGCGCAAAAGGGCACGCTGTATGCTATCCCTGGGTTTACAACCTACTCTGCCCTCTTTCTCCTTGGATTTACATTAACAAAATAGTTGACATGGGCCCAAAAAGACCCATACGTCCCCTTATCCCGAGTAAAGCTCCAGCCCCGCACTGGGGCTTATTGAGTCTGCGCCAGCTAAATTGCACACAGGCATAGGCTTGAGAAGACCCATGTCAGGCTTCTGAACCCAACACAGGGGATTAGATAGGATTCGGTGGAGAAGGTTTCTACTGGTCCTATCACCCATCCCATCCTCTCTTTGCCCTTCCCCCCTGTCCAGGAACACCTCCTGCATGCCCTTCCCACCACCCTTCTCACACCTCCCAGCACTCACCTCTTCCCCATTCGAGTTCCTCTGTGGCACTGTTGAGCTGATGCAGGCCACCCCACCTGCACCGTTTACTCACAGGGCAGCACAAAGGTGTCTTATGGCATGTTTGTGACACCCAGGACCCGCACTGGGCTGCAGTGCCAGTGCTGAAGCCCCAAAGGGTGGTTGATGGAAGTTTTATGTCTCAGAGTGCAATCCTAAACTGCGCTGGAACACTGAGACCTGCAGGCCTGCACTGTATCCAGCATAGCTTTAGAGAGCTCAGGAGCCTCCCAGGGGCAAGGGCACATTCACACCCTTGCCCCAGGGAGGATCCCACTTCCCCTACAGGTTCCTCGGATCTGCACCTGTTGTATAGCAGTTGCAGACCTGAGGACACCGCGAGGCACGAATTGGGGCCATATGGCCTGGGGATGGAGGCTTGAATGTGGCCTAATGGCTCCACCCCGCCCCCCCCCCCCCCCCCGCCCGCCTGCCTCCCCGACCTCCCCCCCCTTGCCCAGTTCCTCCCTCCCTCCCTCCCCCTGCCCAGAACTGCTCTTGTACCAGCCAATTTTGGCTGCCGCATGAGCGGCATCGACGCTGGTGCCATTGGGCTGATGCAAGCGGCCCAAGGGCGCCCTCAAGATTGTGTCCTTGGAGCCCAATCCTATCCAATGTTCCAGCAATGCAGCCCTGAGGTAAGGGAACAAACATTCCCTTATTGTGAGGAGGCCTCCGTGACTGCCGCCCTGCCACAAGATGCAGTGCATGCCCTGTTGGCTCAGCTGCATCAGAGCTGTAGCGCTGGATATGATTCAGCCCAGGAACATCCTATGTATTTCTTTACTCCCACTGTCTTCTTTGGTTAAACAGTTTTTCTAGTATTTTTAAAAAAACAAACCCATATAATCTGTTTACTGTAGAGGTTGGATATGTGTACATCATGGGTCATTTTTCTAAACCACCTTCAATGTTGATCAATATATGCATAAAAATTGCAGTCAGTGTGAGTTGTTCACAGACAGTTAATCTCAACCTTTTTGAGGATGTCTTTGTTTTTAAGACTGGATTTGAAACAGGCAGCCTGATGCTAACTCCTCACATGGCAATGCAGCCAGGCTAATGGGATGTGAACTGCATCCCATGGGTAAGGGAACATTGCTTCCCTTGCCCTGCAGTAAACCTTCTCTGCCCTGCTGGGTCTACTCACACTATACAGTTGGCACAAGTCTGAGAGGATCCAGAAAGGTAGTTTGAGGCTGGGAAGGGGGATTATTGGTGACACCACTGCCACCAATACTGCCCCTTCCTGACTTCCATCTGGCCTCTTCCATGCCCCATTCTCCTCCTCTTTCCTCCCCCTCTGTGCCTCCTTCTACCTGCCCCTCCCTCCCTCCTCCCGCCCTCCTCCCGCCCTGCACTAACTTACCAATGCTGGAGCTCCTTCCCTGTCCGCTGGCATGCAGACCTGGTTGCTGGCCCCATGTGGCGGCAGTCAGGCTGTGCTGAATGGCTTGTTGAACTTTGTAAAAGACTTTGCACTGCTGGAACGCCTGTTAGGATTGGGCCAAAAGTCTAATCTTTCCATCTCCATGCTTTCAGTGTTTCATGGCAGATTTATATGCAGATCATGCGATCATGTAGAAGGCAGGCTTTGAGGAGGAGGAAAAGAAGCCCCTGAATGAGCAGAACTTCATCCTTTGCTTTTGCTTATCCTCCAGCAGTCCCGTAAGCGCATTTCCCCCAACCAGGCTCACTTCTGCTGAAAGGGAAAAAGTAATTTCAGGAGACAGATTAGCAAAAGATTAGGGGAAGTAAGCTACAAGTGAGGGGGGATTCTGAACTCTTCCCTCTTAAAATTACCCCCCTTAGCCCAATTTTACATGATTGCAGCTGATCTAGTTTTAACACATGCATCTACAGCTACATCTAGGTTCCAGACTTACAGTGCAACACTTGATCCAATTGACTGGATAGTCTTGTATAAGAGTAAGACAATATTATACATCGAAGGGAATACAGTTTTATAAGTCTTGGACAATAAACTTAGAAATGATGAATTTGTGCATTATAAAACTCTTACCTTAACTCAGAATGACTTGGAAGAGCCACGGGAAAAGTCTGGTTGCCATGTAACAAATTTAAATTGTACATGAAAAATGAATGTGTATTTAGATGCCTATTGATATGTTAATGCTCTTGACAGCGCTTCAGTCTCTTAATTGGAGGATATGAAGACTTGCTGCAAATGCATATTTACAACCAAGATGGTGTTTTATTCAAGGATCTGGTTAATTTTAGAGTATGTTTTTCACTTTGAATAATCTATGCTTCTTAAAGCATTTTTCAGTGTCCCCCCCCCCCTTGTCCTTTTGTGGGATCCCTATATTTTTACTGAGCACAACTCCTATGATAAATGCAGCCTCATCTATATTGGCTTTTTACTTTCCGGGGTAACAGGTATGTAATAGTAATTCTTTGTGTAATAAGAAACGATATTTGTTACTATGGTTACTTGGTGAGATGTATATGTGTGACTAGTGTACTCAAAGATGCATGCTTCAAGGATCTTTGACCATTGGATTTACAGTGGAAGGTTGGCATTTCAGAGATGGGCAGGCCAATCCTGAGCTGCCTGGGCAGCGAGTCAGCCAAACAGCTATAACGGCAGCCAGCTGCAGCCAGGCAGCTGTTGGAGTCTGCTTGGGAGAAGGGGACGTTTGTCCCTTTCCCCCAGGAAAAGCCCAGCCTCCCACAATGGGACTCCTTGGGCTATTTTGCCAGCGGAGAATCAAGCAACCCCATGTCAGGCTGCCTGGGCCAAGGCAGATGATAAGATCTGGCGGTGGAAATCACCGCCCATCACACCCCTGCTCGCCCACCTGCAATGCTGGCGACTGTAAAATGTACTATACAGTGGCTCTGCAGGGGTACCTCCAGGTGTATGAGGATGGTGCTGGGCATTGGATGTGACTTACAGCATGTCTGTGACACCAGTGCGGGTGGTAGACTCATACTACCTGCGCTGAGCCCAGCAGGACCGGGCCCTGACAGTCCAATCCTAACTAAATTCCCCCTCCACCAATGCAACTGCCCAAGCAGAGTGTGTGCTGCATCCTGCAAGGGAGACAGTCCCAGAGGCCTCCTCAAGGTAAGGGGACTTCTTTACCCTGGAGCAAGCGTCTGCTGCCTGAAAGGGTTTCCTTAGTCTGTGCCAGCCATTTTGCTTGCGCAGAACCAGAGAGTAAGGGAGAAGGAAGGGTAGAGGGAATGAGAGGAGGATCCTGGCACACACCATTACTGCCAAAATCCACCCCCTTATTCCCCTGTTCTGCCTCCCACCTGCCCTCTCCCTGTCCCTTACCATCCCTGCTCCATTCATTTCACCACCCTTCCCCTGCTCCAGCTTACCTGTGGGCCTGATATAGCGGCTGTGGCAGCAGCCCTGTGACACTGCTTTCCGTTCTGGAATGACTTCTGGAATGGTGCATCACAAAAGAATGCTACTTGCTGGAATGGCACAGAGGCTGCGTAGCTCTGGGGAGCAGCTTGCTTGGTTTTAGCAGAGAGAGAAAAATAGGCAGAGAAGGATCAGGATCAGGAGAACAGTTGGCATATGAGCTAGAGACAGATTTCCCTTCCTGATGCCCCTTTGGATGACACAGTGATCTCCATGGAAGCAGCTTGAGTGGAAGTGCAATAATGCACTGTGGATTATGGTGCGCACACACACAGACACAGACACAGCAAAGTTTCTGCACAAGGAGAAGGGGCATTTTGAGCTCTAGTTTTTGGTTTGTTTGTTTGTTTTCTGTTTTTAAATCAAGTTAGGGGAATGATTCTCTGAGCCAATAGTGGCTCATTTTTGCCCCACTTTGTTCTCAGAAACCCCCATTTCCTGGAGATTATTATTGGGCACATTATCAATTTACACAGTAGGTTGATAAGTCGTCACAAGCTCTTGAATCGGGCCTGTACCCTAGAACACTTCCCAGAATTCTCTGCAGATGTGTGTGACTCCAGACAAGTCAATATTTCCTGAATCAGAGAGTCAGAGAGCAGGAAAGAGTTAATGCTTTGCATCAAGCAAGGGGCAGAGTGGGGAGGGAAGTTGTAGTGGGCTCTCTTATCTATCTCTGAAGGAACTTATTATCATTGGATGAAGGAAGGCAGAAGGAGGAGCCCAAGGGGTTCTTGTCTTAGGATTGGCTGGAGCATGAGAAACCCAGGGAGGGGAAGGAGGCAGTTCTTAGCGATCATGTCTTCTTCAAACCTCATAACACGCAAGCCTGCTTCCACTTGCCGCTTCTGTTCCCTCTCTCTGTTGGTCCTGCCCCCCCCCCCACTTTGTCTAGTCAGTCCCTTTTGATCTATGCCCTGGCACGCTGCCTGCGGCTCACTTCACAAAAGACTCTTGACTCAAGTCAAAATGACTCGAGTTATGGCTCTGGGTGAGTGTCACCCCCGCCCCCCCCACCGGAGTAAAAAGCACTTACCGGGCGGGCAGCGAAGGATGTCTGAAGGCCAGATCCAGGCCCCCCTGGGATGTCGGGGCTTCCGCGGCAGCCGGAAGGGCATCTGCTGCAGTGTGGGGCAGTGGGACACTGTTGGCCCCGGCCATGCTGAGGGGAAGCACTGAGCTCCCCCCTGGCATCCGCAGCCTCGGAAGACGAGGCGCGGAGGCCGTGGCTGACTCTGGCTGGAGGACGGAGCCTCCGCACCAGCCAGAAGCCTGGGCAGCCGAGATCACACGAGATCTCGGCCCCCCAGTGTGTTTGGAAGGGGCAGGCTACTTCCAATTGGCTACCGGGCTCATAAGGAGCCCGGGCTGGGTGGAGGGAGGTCATGCCTCCTCTGAGCTCGGCAGAGCAAGGAGGAGAGAACCTCCCTCGGGGGTCTGGCACCCTCCTCCTTCCAGCACACCTGGAAGGGAGACAGAGCGACCCCTCAGCCAGAGGGCCAACCACCGGGCTCGGGGGGGCTTAGGAGTGAGCAGGGGTGGGAATCGAGCAGCAACACCCCACCCCTCTGGGGTAAACCCAAGCCGGCCTGACAGGGGCTGGGCGGCAGCACACCACAAGGAGAGCCCCCTGACAGCAGCCAAGGACTCCCGGAAGGAGAGCACCCTGACATCCGCCCCGAGATCCGGAGGCGCCAAGTGACCCAGCAGGGACTTATCTACACCTTGCCAGGCAAGTCATGGGGAGAGCTCGCCGGCGATCTTATTGAGACTTTGGGAGGAGGGAAGAAAGTGGGGATACAGGTGCCCGTGACATAACGTGGCACCCATGAATGTTAAAGCTCTCACTAAATTAAATCGGCTGTCAAAGAGCTGTTCTCAGGCCTCCCGCCTCTCTGTAGCATGCTCGGCCAACGCAGCGCAGTGGTCCCGCTTCACACACCCCACTGAGGGCGCCCCCCCCGGAGTGCGTCACCACAGTGAGTCAGCAAAGGCGCCCACTAGGACTTGTGCGGAAGCATGAAGACTCAGGCCTTGACTCAAGTCTTGCTGCTAGGCCAAATTTCCATCCCTGGCTTGCATTGCATCCTCTGGTGAGGAGGCAGTCACAAAGGCCTCCTCAAGGTAAGGGAATATTTGTTCCCTTACCTCGGAACTGCATTGTGGCTGCATCAGCACTGGAAACTTGAATTGGATTGGGTCCTTAATTCTTCCAGAATGCAGGTGGCGCGCTCCCCTGTGCGCCACCATTTTTGCCCCGCCCCTGCAGAGCACTGGCGATCTTCCACCCCCCCCCCCCATATAAAGGGGGGAGTTGGGGGTTTGGTTGGGGGCGGGGGGGAAATTTTTTACTTCAGCTAAAAATTGGCCGGTAGCTGTGGGGTTTTTTGCCTACCCCAGCCTGAGGCGGGTGTTCCATCAGGGCGGTAATGATAGTTTAAATGGTCACTTTCCTGGGCAGGTAGCGTGCCGGGGGTAGACAGGTAGGTCTCTGAATTGGCGTACATTCTGAGGCAACACGGCTGGGGATCAGTCCGGGCCGCTCATAAGTTGCTTATCTGCCTCGTTGAGGCAGGTGGTCCATATCCTGACCGGATTCGCAAAGGCTACCTATTGGCTCGGGCCAGGGTGAGTCCGGCATGGGCATGTTGCCTCCACCTTCGGGTTGGCGATGAGGGACCCCAGCTTGATTTCTGAGCTGGCGTCTGGAGTCAGGGTGTACGCCTGCGATAATCATGATCACCTGGGGAGGCAGACGGCTAGAGCCGTTTCCCCATAGTCCCGCACGCTTGGGTGTTAGTTGCTCTGCTGCAAGTTTTTTGTTTGATGTTTAAATATTTAATAAAGTGGCCCAGTTAGTCCAAGCCTTGGTCTTGCGTGATTATTATGGGGGGTGCGGGGTAATGTAATTTGGCAGCATGTTTGGTAAGCTGCACTGGAAGAATATGGCTTTACATGGCAGGCTAGTCACTTTTTTTATAAATAAATTAAAGAAGTAATAAATGTGTTTTATTTCTGAATGAATGACAGTTCACATTTGGTTTTGCTGTTTTTAAAAAGGCATTCTAAATGTATCACTTACAAATTAGTCCCATTGATTTCAAATAACTTCTATGAATGTGTATATTGTCTAAATATCCCAGGTTATTTTCCTCTATTTTTCCTGTTGTAGATAGGCTTTATAAAAAAAAAAAAAATGCTGCCCCCAGAACATTAGCTCTTGTTGTTTCTTCACAGCCCTGTTGTTCCTTCAGAAGAATTTTCAATGCCTCAGGCGCTTCTGACAATTGTGTCACTTGCTAAGGGTAAGACCTTACTAGAATGCAGTTCCACTTAGAACAGCTTCACTCATAAATAATGTTTGATTGATGTTCAACTTCTATTTCTTTAGCAGGTTTCAGCTAAGGGCCATCAGTTCATTGTCAGTTTTCACAATATGACTGTATGTGCAGATGCCCAGCTGCTTGGAACAAAGATAGGGTAAATTAGACCCGAGTTCCATACAAGACAAGTTACATATATGATCAATGTTTCTTCATAGAATAATATATTATATACTACTTTAGAGTTTATGTGCAAAGTTCTTCCTATGTATTATTCTTTGTATTGTTCTTATAATGACCCTGTAAGGTGACTACGGTTGTGATCCTAGATGCACTTACCAGAGAGTAAGTCCCATTAAACTCAATGGGACTTATTTCTGAGTAGATACGGATTTGGAGTAGTATTATCCTCATACTGCAGCTGGAGAACTGAGTTAATAAAGGGGAATGGTTTGCCTGAGTCCAACTAGTGAGAATTCATGGCAGAGATGAAATTTGAACCAGGGAAGTCCTGATTTCCAGCTCCTATATCTTAGTCAACATAGTACACCAAACTGCTTCTTTCCCCTCTTTTTTATCGGAATCAGTTCTCAAATTCCAAACTCTGATTCCCATTCTGTGACCCATCAAGAAGAACACAGCCCACCATTTAGGTGGATCTCTCCAGGAATTCAGTAAAAATTCAAAAATTCTCATTTTGCTGCCTGCCTAGAACAGTAGGCCTGATTGAATACAATTCCACAAACATTTCTGCTTCCCCTCCTCACTTGCTGAAGTTAGTAATTCAAAACTGTGATCAAACTGTTCTACAGTTGTCTGAAACTATGAGCTGCTTTTCTAACACAGACACTGAAAGAAGTAGGTATAAAAGTTGTAGAGCTGGTGCCAAAAAAGCAATGATCTCTACCTGGAAGGTTTCAAGAAAATAATAATGAAGAAAATAAATGTTTTGAAAAGAAGACTTTTTTGGTTCAGAGCACAATACTAACCTGGAGTTAGGCTGGCACAGTTAGGCCAGCAAAGTTCGGCCCGCACAAGGGCCACCGTAAAGTATGTTGGGACCACCCTTGGAGTCAGGAAGGATAGCACACATCTGTGTCCTGGCCCCTCTAACTCCCAGAGTGGTCCAAACATACTTTACGGTGTCCCTTGTGCCGGCCAAACTTTGCTGGCCTAACTGTCCTGGCCTAACTCCAGGTTAGAACTGCACTCTAAATTTTTCTCTAATTGTGGGAAGCCAGATGCAAATAACAATGTTCACATATGAATTGAGCCAATGGATGGAGTTCTTCAGCAAAGAGGACTGAATGCTCAAGCTGCTGTTTTGGTGCAACACTTCATGAAGTGTTAATGTGCTTGCAGCTAGTCCTATCCTTGCACAATAGACATTACTCTGTGGACAAGGATTAACAGCTGGCAGTTCAGAGGCACTGAAGAGTGGAACGGGGCAGAGCCAGTAATATATCTTTATGTATCATCCTATAGGATCTTGGAGGGCTCTATTAGAACAAGGAATGCCAGTATATTACTCAGAGATAGTAAGGGGTTTGGAGGAACAGTTTTCTAGACAGGAAGTAAGAGATGGACAGATAATTGCCGTAGCTGTCTCAGATTTCCACATGACCAAAATGATCTCAAGGTGAACCATGTGGCACTTG
The DNA here is from genome assembly GCA_029204185.1 of Lerista edwardsae. NCBI lineage: Eukaryota > Metazoa > Chordata > Lepidosauria > Squamata > Scincidae > Lerista > Lerista edwardsae. The sequence continues at coordinate 10,634 of JAJKFI010037968.1, forward strand.
AATCTTGTTTTTGTATAGCTTTGGGGTCAGTATACATATGGGCCACCAGCCAATGTCTGTCTTATCATTTTGCTTACTGAACACACACCATGCAACACCGTTCCTAGGCCAGCCTTTTACCGAACCAACAGTGGATTCATTTGATTGGTGTGAAATCGTTGGTGCGCAACAACTATTTTATAAAGGGTAACCAGCTTGTTTCCAATTTTCTGGCAAGAATAATTGAAATACTGTGTCTGGATTTATTGCAGTTGAAAAATATATAGTTTTACACACACACACACACACACACACACACACAGAGCAGCCATCACAGTCTCATTATTTGCACATTTATTCTTACCATTTTTTAAACTGTAGCTTTTATTGGCTCTGTCTTATTATGTTGAGGTCCACAATATTCTGGAATGTTGTTCACATGGTATTTAATTCTATTCAGAATTACCATTCTATTCAGAAAGAACCCAGGTTTCTCTTAAGACAAGCTCTTTCCTTTGAATACCAGGCAGACATTGTTTTGTGAAAGGACCAAACACTATGGGGAGACTCAAACAATTACTTGCAATCACTTTTCTTTGGAGACCATTAAAGTGAAATAAGTGACATGGTATGAAGGACTGTTAACATCCATCCATCCATCCATCCATCCATCCATCCCCCCCTCTCTCTCTTTGTGTGTGTGTGTGTGTGTGTGTGTGTGTGTGTGTGTGTGTGTGTGTGTGTAGACAGATAGAATAATAAATCTTTAAGCATTTTGAGTTCTGAAACAAATAATCTTCTAAGCTTTTAAGATACACTGACAAATCCTTATATCTTATTTCCTTCTGTCAAAACACTGCAGACCTGAAGTATACCTGAGCACATACTGTACCTTCACTATATGAAGCGGTGTAAAATTCATACCAGGGTGGAGCAGGAGACAGCAGGATGATATTTTTAAAAGGGGGTGTTTTGATCACATTTGTGACTACTCAACTCTTCTTACAGTGCAATCCTGGCTGGCCTGTCATTAGCGCCAACGCGGGGGCACCGAGCAGCACCCCCGCATCAGCGCTAAAGCTGTCAAGCTGATGCTACAAGAGCATGGTAGCGCCGACGGAGAGCCTTCCTTGCGCCAACCGAAGCTGGTCAGTGCAAGAGAGGCTCTGTCCCATTCCAGGATGGGGATTGGCAGGGGTGAGGGATTGTGGGCGGGGAGAGGGTGGGCTCCGGATTCGGCCATAAGGCCAAATCCAAAGCCCATCTGGGAGGCCGCACAGCCTTGATTTGGGCTGCGCGGCCTCCTTGGACCTGCGCCTGCTGTTTAGCAGGCACAGATGCAAGGACTGCATTGGGGAGGCTGGAGCCTCCCCAATGGTAAGGGTGCGAATGTGCCCTTGCCATTGGGAGGCTCCAGCCACTCCAAAGCAGCTTTGCATTTGGTGCTGGCCGGCCTGCCTTGCCGATCCAATGCTGCTTAGGATTGCACCCTGAATCCTCTTCCTCTGGTGACATTAGGAGTTAGTCAGGTCATGGTTGAGGGCATATGTAATGCCCACCTGGCCAGGCCAATCCTTGAACCTGTAGTACTTCTGGCAACAATAGTATTAATGTGCCATCAGGGGCATGGGTGGGCAAGGAGCTCTCTTGGGAACCTGGTGCAGGGCTTTGTCTCAGGCCTCCAGAAATCTGGAACACTGTGCCTCCCTTTAAAATAAATACTCCTAATAAATATTCATCACATCCCTCTCTCACTATGACTGAGATATGGAGAAATAGGAAAAGACATTCAAATTAGATACAGATTCTGGCCTTCTTTGACTCCTTTTCTATATATGTTTCCTATTGGAGTTGCATCTTCACTCCCATAGCATTATGAAACTATCCCATCAATTCTGATCAAATTTATTTCCCTTATTTTATACTATTTTCTCCTTTTAGCATTGAAACATTGGACTTTGAGCATTGTAACACAAAAACAAAAGCAGGCAACTGCTGTTGCTTTTGGGAGCTAACCTCGTGATCCTAGTTTTTATTTCCATATCTGCAACAGATAATCAAATACCATGTGACTAACATTCCAGAATATTGTGGACTTTCAACATAATAAGACAGAGCCAATCATAGCCACAGTTTAAAAAAATGATTCGAATGAATGTGCAAATAACTCTCTTGGGATTGTGATGGCTGCTCTATAGGCTAGCAATCAGGAGCATTGGGACAAATTTGTCCTGATCAGGGAAATATATAGACTCAGTACCGTTTATTTAGCAAATTCCATCAGTATGTTTGATGTTTAATTTTATTACTGTAGCCCAGTCCAAGGCTTGAATTGTGCCCTTAGTTGTACAGGGAGGTTTGCTATTGCCTTCCGCAGTCATCTTTACCCCCAGCAAGCTAGGACTCATTTTACCAACCTTGGAAGGATGGAAGGCTGAGTCAACTTTGTGCCTGCTACCTGAGAACCTGACTTCCGCCAGGATAGAACTCAGGTCGTGAGGACAGTTTTGGACTGTAGTACTGCAGTCTACCACTCTGCGCCACACAAGGCTCAATACCATATCTATATGCTATTCATTGAGAAGTAGCTCTGATAGGAATGCTGTCTTTATGATACATAAGCATAAATGTTCAATATGTAAAACCAGAGCTAAAGTTTTGGGGGTTCGCTTTTGGGCAAGCTAGAGAAGGGTGTTGCATTAGGAGTATACCTTCAGGATTTGGAAGGCCTTTCATTCCTTTGATCTGATGCAAAACCTTCTCCATGATGATTCCATCCTTTGGGCAACCATTCATTTACCAACAGAACTACATGTTTTATGATTTCTTTCATTTAACGGTATATTTGATGTGGTATTCATATTTCATCAAAATATAATCACAAATACTTACAAATATTTGTATACTCAGTTGATTTTTTTTCTTTTTGCCTGCAAATTTTCCCTCTGCCAACCTACACATATGATCAGTGAGGCAAACAAATTATGGAATTAGTGTGAATGAGCCCATCACAAGTTCAGCCAAGCATTTCTCTTTCTGAGCTGTTCTTTAAAAACAAAAAGTTCTCCCTCTGGCAGATACAACCTGTGTTCAATGGCTTTCATGTTACATGCCTTTTCATTGTGCAGCTCAAACATCAATAAAATAAAAATGCCTGCTTGGGATTCAACTGTCCCTCAAGGTACTGAATGCAATTAAGAATAGATCAGAACTGTTGTTGTTTTGGTTTTCAAATGACTGGTTCTAATTTAAGGTTTCATTTTTCTTATAAACAGGAAGGGTTAGCAAATCTGTACTTCACCCTCAAAAATATTGGACTCTAAAAGCCTGTGATGCATTCCCCCCCCCAAAAAAAAATCCTTTCTCTTCAGTGGTCCAATCCTATTCAGGCATCACATGTGTACCACAAGTAGTGTCATGACAACTGCCGTATCCTAAGCTTATTCAGCTCCAAGAGGGCTGGAGTGGCAGGATGCTGGGAGGCCAGAGGGTCTGGAGCCGGGGCTGAGGGATGGCTCGCATGCCTGGGAGAGGTGAGCAGATGGCGGTCTGGACCCGCCCAGGCTTGTGGAGCAGGCTGCAGCCAGCCGCACCGAGGATCAGCTGAGCTGTGGACAATGCAGCCTGCCCCCTCAAAGGACACTACTGGACAAAATTACCTTTATTGGTCACACCAGTAAGGTACTGGTATATTAACCAGATTGCACTGGAAACTATGCATGAACTATACAGATTGCATGAGCTATGATGAATGCTGAAATCCTGTGCATGGCATTCTAAACCTAAGTCCAACTGAGCTCATTTTAACTGTTTCTTTCTTCAATTGCACTTGCTTCCAGGTCAATCTGCATGGGATCGATATGTAAGGGTTGCACTTCACAGCACAAAGACTCAGAAGCAAGAAACTACCAGGGGCAGAATATGCTGGTCTTTCCCCCAAACAAAACAACAAAGCAAATCGTGCAGACAGAAGATTTCCATGAATAGCAAGCCAGAGCAGAATGTTTGCATTCCTAAAACATTTTTTATAAATTTAAAAACTTGATTTTTTTCAAGTGCACTGTGCTTGTGGTCCAGTTGGGAATCACAACCACGATTACCGATTCCCTAATGGTTTGCAGAAAAGCTGTGTTTCTTTTAGAAACATGAATCCATACACCTGATCAGGTCTCTTCCTCTTATTCTGTATGAAGCAGATTTAGCAGCAGATAAATGTATACTGAGACTAAAGAAGTTGATTCTAAATTCAGTTTGAAAGCAAATGTAGGCAGACCAGCTTCTTCTTCCTGTGCATGACTCATATGTTTCCTCTTACCCCCATTGTATTTATTTTCCTGTCAATTTTCAGACACAGCATTGCTATATATGTCTTCTGTTTCTGTCTAATTACACAGTGCCTAAACATTATGTTGTTTTTCTCTATGTGCTTATAATTTCCAGAAAAAATAGCCCTCAGGTCTGATGTCACACCAGCTCTTTGTGTAAGTCTCTGGAACAGATGCTATTCTTAGATGGGTTATTACAACCCCTGTGAAAATCTAGGCCGGCGTGGCTTTAGGCTGAAATCCTATACACACTTAGCTGGCAATAAATCCTGTTGAATTCAGTGGGGCTTGCTTCTAAGTAGACATGGCCAAGATTGCACTGTAAGTGAACTGCTTCAAAAATAGTAGAATAATTTCCTGTTTGGCTGAATATGGAGACGTGGAAACATGGTGGGTTACCATATTGCAAAATACAAATTATTTTACTTGTAAGTATCAATGCATGGTGGCTTTTAAAGCCAATCGTAGAATGCATCTGCATTTGAAGTTCCACTGAATTCAAAGGGACATGGATAAGTAAAATGCTGAGGATTGCAGCCTTGGTCTCATTTACCCATCTATCAAATGGGCATAATCAGTGATGTCATCTGGTAATGAAGAACGGGAACTCTGGGCGGGACTTACGCATGATTGGCAGCCCGTCCATTCCGTTCCGCGGCTGCCCTGGCTTCGGGGGGACTGCCCCTGGTTGGCGTGCCCCACCGCTGCTTGCCCAGGCACCCAGCGCACCCCCCACCCATCCCCCCTGGCGAGCAGGCGCCCCGCCGGGGCCAGGGCAGCCGCGGAATGGAACGGACGGCCAGCCAATCACGCGTAAGTCACGCCCAGCATTCCCGTTCTTCATTACCAGATGACATCACTGGGTATAATAGTGATGGACTTATATTTCGAGCTCATTGTGATGATTCATAATTGAAAAAGAAAAGAAAAAGGAAAAATTCCCATTATGCAAGCAAAATAATCACACAGCCCTCCCCCTTTCCAGTGTCCCATCTTCCCATATTTTCAATATGGCTGCTCAAGGTGTTCATGACCCAACTGAAATTGGCTTGTGACCCACTGGTGGGTCTCTCAACCCACAGTTTGCGAACCACTGTTCTAGAGCCTTTGAAATTTTTCACCTAAGAATGCTTCTTTAACCCATTTTGCAGTAACCCCACTGACCATTCAAGGCATGTGTTTGAAAAGAAATGAACGACATATTTTCATAGCATAACATACCTACTGAGGGAATGCATTTATTTGGAAAATAAATCGTGCTGACCTAGATGGTCAGCCTTGAGAATCAGGAGCACAGGGGACCGGACTTGTCTGAATGCATTTAAAATAAATTATGTTAAGCTGAAAACTAATTTTTTCCCTCCATATCTCCAGTGTTTATTTTGCTTAGTTTTATGCAGATGAAACCCACATTTGCAAGTCAGTAAGCTTCTCAAATGTGAAGCGTCTCCTCACACTATAGCAGCAAATCCCCAAGGCAGCAATAAAACATTTGTTCGAAATTTTAAACAGCTGCCAAAAAAGATGTATAGAAGTATTCTTTTTTATTCAATGAAAGTTTGAAAGATGTTTTTAGACAGAAATCCCATCATGTTTCACTTTCATGCGACTCTTCAGCACACATTAATATAATTGTAATCTCTGAAGGATGCTACCTTCTAAGATAGTCTAGGAGTCTTCCGCAAACGATCTCTTTGGGATATTAATAATCTTATATAAATTCTTGATGGAGTCTTCTACAGGCTCAAAACATAATGGGACCCTCTTTTTAAAAAAAATGTTTTAGTCTGCTTTTCAAAAAGAAAACTATACTTTATATTCTAGTGTTTCTCCTCATAAGCGGCTGCAGCTCTGCTGACGCAGATGCCTACTCAACAGATGCATCGTGGATGCTGGACTAATGCTATAAAACATTGTGCTGACATAGCTTGATGCTGGTGCAATACCACTGTGAGAGGCCAAAGTGGGGAGGAGACAGTGGCGTACCTGGGGAGGGAAAAGGGGGGGGCTCTGGGTCACTTGGCAGGGGTGTGGTGCCATGACCCACTACCCCATCACCTGTTTTCTTACCTTTTTTGGGTTGTTTTCCTCCCTTTTTATCTGCCCCCTTCCCTGATCTTCTGAGGCCTACGGAAGTCCTAAAAAACATTACTTCCAGTTTCCAAGCAAAGCTGCCCACGGCCTCTCTGGCCTTCAGAAAGCCTAAAAACCTAACTTACGTTTTTTTTGTTGAAAACCAAAAGTAACGTTTATTGGCCTGCAGAGGTCTCAGAAGGCCTTCTAAGGGTTGGGGTGGCCGCCCACTAAATGAAAGGAGCTTGACACACCTGCTCTAAACTCCTGTCATTTGTTGTTTTTGTCTCACCAGCTAACCATTTTGCTGGTGAGATACACCTTACCACAGAATAACCAGTGACAAATAAGCATGTATGCAAAATGCTTTCTGAATCAAGACAAGAGTTCTGCATATGCGTCATTCTGCAGCAATTTGGACCATTGTTTGCTTGTTTGTTAATTTAGGGGGTTAGTCCAGCGCACTTACCATATCAAATCAAAAGAATTCAAACGAAAGCCCTCTCAACTGGATTCGACAGTACTAGGTGTGCATATTGCCAGGATGAAACCCCAGGAAACTCCGAGTACCAGAAGTGGGCCATTTACAAGATGCCATTCTGAGAATAGGCCAAAATGCATTGAAAAGTCCTATACGTAAACTGCGCCAGTCCCAAGCTCGGACACAGTCCAACCACAGGTATGACTGCAGTTTTTCTCAGAGCTGGGTGTGCACATTGCAGGAAAGGCAGTCCGGGAACTTTGGAGTACCCGGGGTGGGCCATTTCCACCAGGTTCCAGTCTGAGGTTTTAGGATTTTGCATGCATTTTGGCCCATTTACAGATTGGGACCTGGTGGAAATGGCCCACCCCGGGTACTCCAAAGTTCCCGGACTGCCTTTCCTGCAATGTGCACACCCAGCTCTGAGAAAAACTGCAGTCATACCTGTGCTTGGACTGTGTCCGAGCTTGGGACTGGCGCAGTTTACGTATAGGACTTTTCAATGCATTTTGGCCTATTCTCAGAATGGCATCTTGTAAATGGCCCACTTCTGGTACTCGGAGTTTCCCGGGGTTTCATCCTGGCAATATGCACACCTAGTACTGTCGAATCCAGTTGAGAGGGCTTTCGTTTGAATTCTTTTGATTTGATATGGTAAGTGCGCTGGTAAGGAACTGGACTAGGTGATATTCTGCTCTGCTTGGGGAAGGCAATGGCAAACCATCCTGTACAACTAAGGGTCAAATCCCATCTAATTTTCCAGCTCTGGTGTAGCCATCTCAATGGGATGTGTGCTGCATTCTGTGATGAGGGGACAGTCATGGAGGCCTCCTCAAGGTTTGGGAATGTTTGTTCACGTATCTTGGGGCTTCACTGCAGCTGCATTGGCACAAGAAAGTTGGACAGGATTGGGCTGCCTGGCAAATTTCACACTGTGATACCAACTCATGTGTCAGTGATGACTCGGTGCTTTGCACAGGGGTTTATTTAGTCTGCTCTACAGATATCTGCATCTCAGAATGGTAAACCAAACATTTAATAAGAAATAATATAATATGAACACACACCACTGCGATTCCAGCGTTTTTGGTATCTATTAGGAAGATAAACGCTCACTTTCTTCACTTCCTTAATTCTTGGTGGCAGAGAGGGACACCGATACAATAATGATGAGCTAAATAAGTGCCTGGCCCAACAGATGAGATGGAAGTGAATTATAGCTGAGGTGATTAAAACTTCCCAGTGATTCTGGATCCCAATCAGATCTGCAAATTGAACTCTCTGTGAAACAGTCCAACTTTATTTCAAAGCTGCAGGGGTGTTCAGCATGCAGGTGCCAATCTTGGAGGGGTGGAAAGGTTTCAGCAGATTTTAATCTGGAAATACAAAATTTGCATTTGCTCCAGCATATTCAGTACTAAATTGTAAGTTGCAACTATTCAGATGACAACTCCAACACATTGCTAATAGATCATCCAAAGAGATAATTGTAAACGTTTAAAATAGATAATTTTAAACATTGTTTTAGAGGTTGAGGTATTCCCCACTGGCGTGAACTATGGGCAGGACTTGTGCTATATAGCCCTACTCAGCTCTATGGCTCTGCATAGCAACTCACTCACCTTGCTCCAAGTCAAACTAATCTTTTGTAGTGTGTGTGTTTGGAGGAAAGATAGTGACATCACTGTACTTTGATCAGTATGACTGTGATTAATTTACAGCGCCATCCTATCTGCCACTTAGCGCTGATGCAACGTTGTTGTTTCAGCACTAAGGCCTTAGTGCCGACACGGGGGCGCCTAGCCACATACGGCCACATCCTAAGCCTGGCTGCAAGGCCCCGATTCGGGCCGTGCGGTCTCCTCGGATCTGCGCCTACTCTTTAGCGGGCGCAGATCCGAGCAGCACATAAGGGAGGCTGGAGCCTCCCCTATGGTAAGGGAGCGAAAGCTCCCTTGCCGTGTGTGTGTGGGGGGCTCCAGCTTCTCCTATGCAGCGTTGGATAAGGCGCTACCAAGTCAGCCTTGCCATTCTGCTGCTGCATAGGATGGCACCCTTAATGTATTCCCCTTCCCTAATATTGTGACTATTTTCCTGTATTTTTGCACACTTTTAACTCTATAGAAGCATCTGTGCCATTTCCACAGCCTAAATACGACTGGGGCATACTTTGTAGTTTTTGTCCTTTAATTGAAACACCATAATACAGCCAGTGATGTCATGCAGGGGGAACGTGGGGGAACTCAGTTCCACTAGTTGAAATTAGGGCTGACTCCGCCCACTTCACTCTCCCTCCTCCCCCTCCCAATTCCTCTGCAAAGAGCTTTTCTTCTTGGTTGGCCGGCACTCAGAGGGTAAAAGGGAGCGACTCCGGATTCCTAGGGGGGAGAAGGGGGAAGGGCTGCAGTGGGGAAGTCCCGTCCTGCACAGCCCCCTTCTTTGCTCCCTCTAGCCACACACGTGAGCATCCACTCTGGTAAGTCTGCAGCCCACTGGGGAGAAGGGGCATCCTGGGGGTGCGGTGATGAATCGAGGGGGACCCTGGAGGGGACGGAGGGGAGCCAGGACTTTTTGAAGCTGCCCTCCTGACCTGCCCGGCGTAAGCGGGCTTTGGTGTGGGGAAGCGCCCAAGGGTGCCGTCCGGAGTGGTGCCGCCCCTCAGCCCCTTCCACAGGTTCCTGCCTCATTCTGCTCAGCCAGCCTTGGCTTCGAGGCTGCTGCCCCCGTGCCAATTTTCAACTTCCCTGGCAATTTTGAATAACTCCACCTCGCCTAGCCACGAAGACCAAGGAAAGGCTTTCGCCGCTGTCTCTCCAGTCCAGAGCGTTTCACTGGCGCTCTGGGTGTGAGGCTTCTTTGGGAGACTGTCCCCATCGCTATTGAAGCTGCAACTGGGGTGGGGGGAATTCTTCACTTTCTATTCTGTAGGTGCCAGGTGCCAGGCTGGCTCCACCCACTCATCACTGACATTGTCACTGGCTAGGAACCAGCCACGGGTAGACCTGGGCTCCGCCAGCCTCCGGAGCCCAGGTCTACCCATAGGAACGAGCTGCGGGTAGACCTGCGCTCCGCCAGCCTCCGGCTTATGACATCACTTCTGGTGGGCGGGTCCTGATACGTGCCAATCAAAAGTGAGTTTCTGTTCTTAAATCATTTAGATGACACCACTGAATACAGCCCCATAGGTGCATTTATAGATTGGGGAAATTCTTAACATTTCTCCTTCTGGAGCCCTGAGATTGGTTAACATAAGAACATAAGAAGAGCCCTGCTGGATCAGGCCAAAGGCCCATCTAGTCCAGCTTCCTGTATCTCACAGCGGCCCACCAGGTGCCCCAGGGAGGCATGAGACAACAAGATCCTGTTGCATCCTGTTGCCACTCCCTTGCACCCGGTACCAGTAGCCCACCACCTTTGTAAGGAGGTTGCACAATCCATCATGGCCTATAGCCCACGATGGACCTTTCCTCCAGAAATCTGTCCAATCCCCTCTTAAAGACATCAAGACCAGATGCCATCACCACCTCCTGTGGCAAGGAGTTCCACAGATTAACTACCCGGTGGGTAAAAAAGTACTTCCTTTTATCTGTTTTAACTCTCCCAACCCTCAGTTTTAGTGGATGCCCCCTGGTTCTGGTGTTTTGAGAGAGGGAAAAGAACATCCCTCTATCGACTTTATCCCTTCCATGCATAATTTTGTATGTCTCAATCATGTCCCCCCTCAGGCGCCTTTTTTCTAGACTGAAGAGCCCCAAACGCTGCAGTCTTTCTTCATAAGGGAGGTGCCCCAGCCCCGTAATCATTTTAGTTGCTCTCTTCTGCACCTTTTCCAACTCCACTATGTCCTTTTTGAGATGCGGCGACCAGAACTGGACACAGTATTCCAGGTGTGGCCTTACCATCGATTTGTACAATGGCATGATAATATTGGCTGTTTTATTCTCAACCCCTTTTTTAATGACCCCAAGCATGGAATTGGCCTTCTTAATTGCTGACGCACACTGGGTCGATACTTTCATTGAATTGTCCACCAGCACCCCGAGATCTCTCTCCTGAGTTGTCACAGACAGCTCAGAACCCATTAGCCTATAGGTAAAGTTTTGGTTTTTTGCCCCAATGTGCATCACTTTACATTTGTCTATGTTGTAACGCATCTGCCATTTGGCTGCCCATTCCCCCAACTTGGAGAGATCCTTCTGGAGCTCTTCACAATCCTTTCTGGTTTTTACCACCCGGAAAAGTTTTGTGTCATCCGCAAACTTGGCCACCTCGCTGCTTATCCCTGTCTCCAGGTCATTTATGAATAAGTTGAAAAGCACGGGCCCCAAGACAGATCCCTGGGGCACTCCACTTTTCACCTCTCTCCATTCTGAAAATTGCCCATTGACCCCCACTCTCTGTTTCCTGGCCCTCAACCAATTCTGGATCCATAAGAGGACCTGCCCTCTTACTCCCTGACTGTGAAGTTTCTTCAGCAGTCTTTGGTGGGGGACCGTGTCAAATGCCTTCTGAAAATCCAGGTATATGATATCCACAGGTTCACCCACATCCACGTGCCTGTTGACCTTTTCAAAGAATTCCAAAAGGTTTGTGAGGCAAGACTTACCCTTACAGAAGCCATGCTGACTTTCCTTTAGCAGTACTTGTTCCTCTACATGTTTTAGGATTTTATCTTTGATGAGGGTTTCCACCATCTTACCCGGAACAGACGTTAGGCTGACAGGCCTGTAGTTTCCAGGGTCCCCGCTTCTCCCTTTTTTAAAGATTGGCGTGACATTGGCTATCCTCCAATCCTCTGGTACCGTGGCCGTTTGAAGGGACAAGTTGCATACTCTAGTTAAGAGGTCAGCAACTTCGTTCTTTAGTTCCTTAATTACTCTTGGGTGTATACCATCTGGGCCTGGTGACTTATTTAAATGTAGTTTATCAATTTGATCTAAAACATCTTCTTTATTAACCAGTATCTGATTTAATTCCTTCGTTAGGAAGGGCTGTTCGGGCTGTGGTATCTGCCCAAGTTCTTCTGCTGTGAAGACGGATGCAAAGAATTCATTTAATTTCTCTGCAATCTCCAAGTCCCCTTTTATCTCATCTTTCCCTCCCTCACCATCCAGCGGGCCAACCGCCTCTCTGGCAGGTTTCCTGCTTCTAACATATTTGAAGAAGCTTTTATTATTCCCTTTTATGTTGCTAGCCATGCGTTCCTCAAACGCTTTCTTGGCCTCCTGTATCACCTTCTTACTTGTCCTTTGCCAGAGTTTATGTTCTTTTTTGTTCTCCTCACTGGGGCAAGACTTCCATTTACGGAAAGAAGCTTCTTTGCTCTTTACAACTTCTCTAACTTTGTTTGTCAGCCATGCAGGCACCCTCCTGGACCTTGTCGAACCCTTCTTTCTTTGCGGTATACATTTCCGCTGGGCCTCTACTACTGTTATTTTAAACAGCCTCCATGCAGCCTGGAGGGATTGGACTCTTTTTACTTTCCCTTTCAATTTCTGTCTAACTAGTCTCCTCATCTGAGGGAAATCTGCCCTTCGAAAGTCAAGGGTTCTTGTGTCAGATTTGCTCTGCACTCTTTCCTGGACATGCATGGCAAAACCAATTGCAGCATGGTCACTGTTCCCCAATGGCTCAGTAACACTTACATCCCTAACTAGGTCCTGAGTACCACACAATATTAAATCCAGAGTCGCCTGTCCTCTGGTCGGCTCCATGACTAGTTGCTCTAAGGCACAGTCATTCAGCTTGTCAAGGAATCCGGTCTCTCTTTCTTGACCAGAGCAGCAGTTGACCCAGTCAATATGAGGATAATTGAAGTCCCCCATGATTACAATCCCGCCTCTCTTGGTCACAGCCCTGATTTGTTTCCTCATTTCAAGATCACCTTCAAGTTTTTGATCGGGAGGACGATAGCACCCCCCCACTATTACATTGCTTTTACGGCCTGGCAGTTTAACCCACAGTGACTCCATGGTGGAGTCCGGCCCACCTTCAGTTTCTACTCTGCTGGATTCTATCCCTTCTTTGATATAGATGGCCACCCCTCCGCCAACACGCCCTTCCCTGTCCCTCCTATAGAGTTTATAGCCTGGGATGGCAGTATCCCACTGGTTCTCTGCATTCCACCAGGTTTCCGTTATGCCTACTATATCAATGTTTTCCCTAGCCACCAAACATTCCAGTTCCCCCATCTTTGCTCGGAGACTTCGGGCATTCACATAATAACACCTATATACGGGGTTCTCTAAGGAGGGACTGTTTTTTGATCTCTTTTCCCCGCCTCTCTTTTTACTGGACAATCTGTCACTTACACTCAGCTTAGAAGTTCTATTTCCTACTCCTCCATCACTCTTAGGTACTCCTCCACCCTCCTCTTCCCGTAGGGATGAGGAGTTCCGAACCGGACGCCACTCGGCTCCTGTCGGCTTTCCCCCAGGGATCAGTTTAAAAGCTGCTCTGCCACCTTTTTAATATTAAGCGCCAGCAGCCTGGTTCCATTTTGGTTCAAGTGAAGCCCGTCTCTCTTGTACAGGCCTGGCTTGACGGTTGAGCGCTTAATGGTTGAGCAGCCAAACCTGTCCACTTAGGTCAAAGGAGTGTGTTCCACTCTTCAGCTGGGTTCCACTCTTCCCATCAGTACCTTGATGACAGGATCCATGTGAAGTTATACATTTCCCATCGCATAGAAAGTGGGCATTATCAGTCACCTGAGTGACTCATTCGCCAGGAGTTCAGAGGGGACACCAACTTGCAAAACAGTAAGTGAAAGGACTGGAGATTCCTTGCAAACTTCTCTAGGTCTGACACAACAAGGCCTGTCTTGGGGTGGGGTGCAATCATGGATTAGTGAATTGAGTAGCAACCTCGCTAAGGGTGTAAACCTAACCAACTTTCCAGCACCGGGGTAAGGGCAATGCAGCTCCAAAATAAGGGAACAAACATTGCCTTACCTTGAGGAGGCGTCTGTGACTACTACTCCACTACAGGATGCAGCACATGCCCCCTTGGCACAGCTATGTCACTGCTGGAAAGTAGATTAGCATTGTGCCCTCAATCTGTTTGGCTTTAATGGTTATTGCATCCCTTTGGTGAAATGTTCTCTTTATGCTTTCCAGCCAAGCTCGGGCATTTTCCATCTGCCTGCATGTATTTATTTCTTTTTTCTTCCCCATTTCGTTTAACTCGCTTTATCATATAGACTTTTAATAAACTAGTTAAACTTACTTAAACTTACTTAGACCTTTATTGGCATATATAAAACATACAAGTCACAAGGGAACATTTTTTTAAAAAATAGGTCTATACATAGAGATAAAATAGGAGTAATCATACATACAGGAATATTGCACTTAGGGGACAAAACCATTTTGGTGCTTCAAATAATAAACATTAGTATTTTGCGACTGTCTTAGAAAGGGTCTGTCGGCATTCAATAGCTGCTGCAAGATATGATGCAGTATGCTTAATTATAAAATCAGAATCTGATACCAATAATAAGACATTACTCACCTCCCAATCCTGAATGTCACTAATAAACTAGTTGCATATTGACCCTTTGGCTGCCTAGTCCATGTTCACAGGTAATTCAGTGCCTTGCAGATGCTACTGCGGATTTGATTTTAATAAGAACTGTTGGGATCCTTCCTGGGAGAGATTTTTTCCCCTATGGCCCTCCACTTTCTCTGTAGCCTGGGAAGGTGGCAGTCAATACAAGGATTTCAACATATTCAACTGCTGGTCCATTAAACAGAAAGTGGAAATCAGGAAGGGGTGAGCATGTGCCAGCCCCAAGATGCTATTGCCCTTGATCAGCCCCCAGGAGTTCACTTCTTTACAGTGACTAATTTCAGTCACACTATATCCATTGTATTACTACTACTACCAGGACCAATAGTGGGGTTGATATGGCTGGGCAGCTCTGAGGGCCCGCAACTTCAGAAGGACATGCTGAAGATCACTGAAACTACCTCTGTGTCCATAACCTTTATATGATGGTGGCAGAGGACTCTTGTAGTCCGCTCAAGTAGAAGAGGACCCATGGAAGTCAGCCTGCTGATATGAGGGCCCCTGGAAACCTGGAGCTGACCCTGGTTATTACCACAACTAGAACTGCTTATGGACCTTTTAGGGATAATGCATATGTCCTTAGCATTTCACTGATGAAAATAAGAGGCACTCTTGTGTTCTTGTAACTGCTTTATTCTCACACCAAGGATTGCTGTGAGATCACATCCCTCCAGTATGCATTGCTGAAGGCTCTTCATTGAATGAAGCTTTCTGTTTCCATTTGCTCTGCAATAGCCTGTCCTGTGCTGGTTTCAGAAAGGGAATGTGCTTTAAATGGAACAACTGTTACCCCCAGCACTATTCGGAATGTTGGGATTTTAGTCTGATAGTGGGTCCTATACTTGTTCTAGAATAGCTGCAAGTCAAACACGTTGTGCAATAATTAGTGACTGGATAAGCCAAGTGTTCCCAAATTATGCTATGAGGACAAAACTATTGAACCTTGCTCATATTGTGGGCAAAAGCAAGTCAATTTGTGTTTAATAATTGTACTTAATTAACTCAATATTGTTGTTGTTGAATTTATATGCCAACTTTCTTTCCCATATTGGGGTACTCAAGGCAGCTTACAGAATAATATTATTATTATTATTATTATTATTATTAATAATAATAATAATAATAATAATAATAATAATAATAATAATAATAGAAAAATATTTACAGTATTTGCAGCGGCGAGGCAGCTCCCTCCTTCTTCCCCCTTCCTGCTGGGCTCTTGGTGAGCAGTTGTTTTATCCAACAGGAAGAAGATATGTGATGGTGGGTGGGAGGAGAAGAGGAAGGAGTCAAGGAAACTTCACTGGGTGCCTGTGCTCAGTGCCACTGTCCATGTTTGTTTGTGTGCATGTTCACTTGAGACAAGATGCATTCAGACCACACCACCCTCTCTCCTCACTAGAGACCTTAGAGAGGAGCCTAAGAATCCTTTTGAAGATCCCTCAAAAATATGCTTGTCTATGCTCAAACTAGGAAAATGGTTAAAAGACATCACAAAATCCCCACTAAAGCATAATAGGGGTAGTGTTTTATTATCAGGAACAGCCAGTAGAAAATAGGGACTGTTGGGGTGTATGATAATTTGGCTGTATTTCATTACCACTGGAAGTAGTTGACAATTTATTTGAGGTCTCAGGGTCATAAATAAGAGGTACAGTAGCAGAAGCTCCCGGGGATGTTTGGCTTTATAAATCAGTGTTCTCTCTATCAGGCTATTTGTTGCACAATGTACAGTGTTATACTGCAAGGCCAATATTGCTAGCTGGTTTCAAATCCCTGTATTCATAAATCAAAAACTGTGTGTGAACAGTACATATTAAATACAATATTGATTCTACTTGCTGTCCCTAGAATGGACGAGGGAAGCAGTTGGGTCACAGCTATGCTGGAATTGTTTTGACCCGACTTGGCACCTCTTGAAGAAACTCATAATGCAAGGAAGAGGAAACGCAAGGAAGGAAAGGAGAATATGGGCTGGAGAATTAATGATCTGAAAACAGAGAGGAAACAAGGGGCTGAAGCCTAGCAATCCATAAAGCAGGGTAGTCCATGGGTGCATGTTAATGTTCTCCTGAAATTGCTTATTAATGAAGGTGGACAAAAAATGCACCGTAAAATAAAGTCAATATTAGCAAAAGGACAGACAGAGAAAAAAATTTATCACCCAGCGACAATAAGGTCACTAACCGAACTGGGGGAGATCCAAAGCAAACAAAACAAAAACAAAAACTAACCCCTTGCCCATGGGGCACATGGACCTCTGGACCAGGTATCGGAATTTTTCTTGCTTTGGAAAAGCCAAAAATTGGCCTGATAGAATTTTTTGACCAAAAATCAGATTAAAGTGTGTATGGGGAGAGTTGGAATGGTCTCTCTTAGCATTGTCAGCCGGGTTTTTGCATAATGCAGCAGCCAGTGCTTCAAGGGTGTGGAGGTGGTGTATATTTCGTCCCTTGTTATGCTGCTTTTTCCTCAGTCTTCTCCTTGTTTTATCTCTTAGATGGTAGAATTGAGTTCATGGAATCAAGCACTGAACTTCCAAAGCTTCTGCCATTGTGACAGACAATGTGTAGATCAAGGCCTTACAACACTGTGTCTCCACGCACACTTGCTCTCACATACATGTGCAGCCAAAATCACGTTGGTGGATCCAAAACCCTGTTGCTGGAGGCTGATGCCTGACACTGCCCTGTCTCTTCCTTCCTACATCAGAGGCTTATTAGCTTACAGACTTACCAGCAGGATCAATTCCTATGACTCAAAAGACTTGTCTTCTCATTTGTTCCAGGCTGATACAAGCTTGGCTGAGGGGTGCTATTCCTGCTGTTCCCCAGGCAGTCCTGTCCACTCAGCTGACTCCCAACCTCCCCCCTCTCCATCTTTCCTGCTTTCCTGAACCACATTCTAACTGCCATAACTGCTCCTTTTGCCCTTACAAGGACAGCTCCAATATTAGCATATTCCTTCTCTGATTGGCTGACCCTGTTTGACAATGCCTCAGTCTCCATGATGTCACAAAGGGCTGAGCATTATGGGCTTGTGGGCTTTGAGGTTCTTGGAGCTGCAGTGAGCAGTCTTGTTTTGAAAGTGTTCACCTGTTCAGTGCTTTTTGACAAGTTATTGGTTTACATTAGTTTAGGATTTAGTTGATCTAGGATACGTGATTCTTGATGCATCTTCAGAATTGAGGTAAGTGGAGCCTGATATTTCCACAGGGCTTATGGGAGCAGAGTATGAATGGCCTTCAAATAGAGGCCCATGATACATGATAGTAGTAAAAGGAGGGAGGATGGATTCAAAGTAGTATACGGATTCAAAGCGTATCAGGCCCTGAGAAACCAGATTCAAATCCACATTTGGCCCTGATGTACACTGGGAGCACATTCCCAAATAGGAATTAGGCCGGCATAAACTAAGCCAGCAAAGTTTGGCCAGCACAAGGGCCACCATAAAGCATGTTTGAACTACTCTCGGAGTCAGGGAGAATGGCTCACGTCTGTGTGCTGGCCTCTCTGAGTCCAAGAGTGGTCCAAATCATTATTGGGATTATAATATTGTGAGAGGGAGCATATAAATTTCTAATCCTAAATCTGATTGAGGGATGCTACCCCAACTATTCTTCAGGCAGCGTTAGCCACTCAACCAACTCCCAAACTCACCCGTCTCTATCTTTCCTACCTTCTCTCCTGAACCACATTCTAACGGCTTCTCTTGTCCTTATAAGGAAGGTTCCAGAATTAGCATATTTCATCACCGATTGGCTGATGGCCCACTCTCCTCCTTGTCACAAAGTGCTGTTGAGGGTGAGGGCTGAGTGTTGTGGTCAAGAAGGTTAGATATGGCTGGAGGCGACATGAGATCATTTTCTTGAAGCCATGAGCGTAACAATATGGCTGACTCAGATCTTTCCCGCATTCACCCCGCACGTGTGTAAAAGTTAATCTCAACGTCTTTAATAATGACTGCGTGTTCTGCATATGGGTGCACTAATCTCTGTACAAAAAATGGGATTTAATTTCCACTGAAAGATTCATGTATTCACATTACATCGGTTCAATAAAACTACCGTAAACTGAAACAGTGCATTATTTTTGAGGCTGTGTAATTTCTTGTTGTTCCTAGCAGTCTTATTCACCATTTTCTGACACCCACTGTTAATGGTCTAGAAGGTAAGAAAAAAAAATATTTTCCCCCTCCTTTTTCCCCCCTTCCCGTTTACGCGTTTTTTCCCGCCTTCCATTTTCTACGGTAATATTTCCGAAATTCTGAAAATTAACAGAATTTGTTTTATGGGGGGGGAGGGGGAGTGTAGAAGTTTAAAAAAATACTCTTAATAGTTTAGAAGTAAAAAAGAATTACTTTCATATTGACAACTGCTTGTGTTATACATTGAGAGATTTTAATATAATTTCCCTATATATTTATCTAATTTTTGCCCGCCCTCCCCCTTTTTTTCTTTCCTTCCCGTTCACACTTTATTTCTGCTTGTGTAGATTTAAATAGTCTGTCAAAATAGTGCACTCTGAGTTAAAATAGACAGCATTTCGTCCGGTGTGTTCAGTAATATAATTATGCGGAATTAAACCTTGGAATTGCATATTAACTCATAATAAGGTTACCAATGATGTTTCTCCATGATCACACGTTGTTATTTTGGTAAGTTTTTACTTCAGGAGTAAACTATTAAGTCCTAAACATCACGCGCAAACCAATCTGAAATGCTTGGAATAGGGATTGTTTTGAGCGTAACAACATGACTGCTGAGCCCGCCCCATGGCTTCAGTCGGCGGCTATTAATTGTACAGGGATGTCGCCTCCAGCCATATCTAACCTTCTTGGTTGTGGTCTTTGAGATTCTTGACACCTCAATGAGCCTTCATTGCTTGGTGGTACTCATCTTTTGAGTGCAGCTTTGATAATTTAGTTTTTGTTTGCTTGCTTATTTATTTAAATATACATATTTATTTATAGTATTTGGGAGTAGTTTAAGTTCTTTTTTGTTAACTAATCCCAATTCTGACTTAATAGAATTGACTCAGTGACCTTGACTCGGTGGTTCCCGAAGTCCTATTCAAACTTTGGGAGCCACAGTGCTTGCGGGTGTTGTGTTTGGGATGATGGGGTGTCCTGATGGCACTGCAGTGATCGCTGTGCCAGAGGCACCTGGGGGGGTGCCTCTTACCTTATGGGGGGGTTGAGGGGGCCTCCTGCAGTATCAGGAAGGCCCGCAGCCCCCTCTGCGGGTTCCCCTGATGCAGCAAAAAGCTATGATTAGAGCTAGAAGCTCACTTCTGGTTTCCCCCCCTTAAGGGGGAATGCCCAGTAAAGGTTCCCAATGGTGGATCACAACCAGTGATGTCATGCAGGGGGTACGCGGGGGTACACGAGTACCGGTCCCTAGGATTACAGCTAGCCCCGCCCATTCGCCCGCCCACTCGTCGACTCCGCCCCTGCAGTGTTTGAATTTCCTGCACGTTTGAGTTGCCTGCATGTTCTCAGAGCCAGGCAGGCAGGCAGGCAGCGAGCAGAGCCTTGCCTTGCCTTGCCACTGAAAAATGAGCTGCTCTGGGGTTTTGGAACTGTTGGGTCACTTTAACATGATGCCAGGCCTCCTTAACATGTTCTGGGGGGTGCTGTGGAATACTGTTGCAACTGTTGGGTCAGTTTAAAATTGTCTGAGGCCTCAAAAAGGGCTTTTTTCATGTCACTTCCTGCCACAACCTCACTTCCGGCTTATGACATCACTTCCGGTGGGCGGGTCCCGACACGTGCCAATCAAAAGTGAGTACCTGTTCTTAAATCATTTAGATGACACCACTGATCACAACCTACCACTTTGGAAACCTCTGGCATAACTAATTTGTGGAATTCCTTGCCATGGGTTGTTGTGGTGGCACGTGACCTAGATGCCACTAAAAGGGAAATGGAGAGATTTGTGGACAGGCATCTTCCAATACACACAGATTCCATATCTGTGGTTCAAAAATCACCCAT
>JAJKFI010037969.1:0-31040 GCA_029204185.1 Lerista edwardsae
CACACACACACACACACACACACACACACACACACACACACACACACTTTCAAAATGTGTATATAATTGCTGCTTTTCCCCTGCCCTGAACTATGTGTGAGATCCCAAAGCTCACCTTGTGGCTGTGATGCTCCTCTTTTGACACCTCAGTGGCAGTGACAAGAGCTACCATAAAGTATTTTTGGACTATTCTTGGAGTCAGCGAGGATGGCTCACGTCTGTGTGCTGGCCTCTCTGACTCCAAGAGTGGTTCAAATATATTTTACGGTGTCCCTTGTGCTGGCCAAACTTTGATGGCTTAGTTTATGCCGTCCTAACTCAGTTTAGGATTGCGCCCTCGGTCTCTCTCATTTTCCCTCCTTCTTGACATGTGAAATGCTGTTAGAACAGTGTTGAACACCAAAACGTCCTCCTGGGGCATATCACTTTCCCAAGGCATTGGATGTTTAAAAACATTTTCCCGGGACCTCGCTCCAGTATCAAGATTTCACATCTTGGCAATGAAAAAGGAGGGACATGCCCTTGCCCCAGGGAGGCTCCATCCAGCTCCTAACTTGTGCTGGATACAGTGCAGGCCCAACTTAGGGGCCCAAAACAGTGCAGGCCCAATTTAGGATTGTGCCCTTAATCACATTCACATGTTATTGATGTACACCTAAAAAAAGGTAATAAGTTGAATGGTCCCAAAATGCCACTTCGAACAGCACTAACCAAATAGTTTCCCATGAGTATGCATTTCCCCCGAGTTTGCATCAGCAAAAGACTTAGACCCTGCTAACCCCTCTCCTTCCTTAACAAAACCATGTAGTGGGTTTCTCCAAGCATTAGTGCCCGTGTAAATCACACGTATTGCTGACTCTAAACTGAGTGTATGTTGATTGAATTCCATCATTTGCAGAAAGACTGCACACTTAAGACATTACCTAGAGTTAGCCCAGGATCACATCTGTTGATTAATGCTACCCTTATAATATAAGGGAGGAAATTGTCAACCATGGCTTATGAATCTTATTGTGCAACCTAGTGGTATCATTCATTTTTAGAGTTTTAAACATGTCTTTGTCATTGATGGATAGATCATATAAGATTTCAGCTGCAGGTAATCCTTGTGATTGCCTAGGTATGATGTTAAGGTACTGATAAAAACCTCTCAGTGATGGCTTGGCCTTGCTGAAACCTTGCATGGTGACAGAATTCGTGCCAAAAATGTAACACAGAAGCTGCAAAATTCACCATTTAGTAGAAGCAGCTTCTTATACGCAGCCTATGAAATTAGGCTAATGACCTGAAAGCAATGCATCTATGTACTTTTCTGCTATTTCCTTAACACTTCATACATATTAGATACTAGAAAGAAGCTTTTCATCTCATTTGAAGAAAAAGATTTAAATGCTTTTGCTGAAGAACAGGAATAGTTCTTTCTGATATCCCTGAGGAACAGTAGTTTCACTCAAAAAAATACCAGGATCGGTTACCTGCTCTACAGTGGTGTGACCC
Organism: Lerista edwardsae; assembly: GCA_029204185.1. Classification (NCBI taxonomy): domain Eukaryota; kingdom Metazoa; phylum Chordata; class Lepidosauria; order Squamata; family Scincidae; genus Lerista; species Lerista edwardsae. Next base: position 1,498 of record JAJKFI010037969.1, read on the forward strand.
TACTGAAATATAGTCTATACAGGTGTGCCCCCATATCTGCAGGGGATTCATTCCACACACACACCCGCCCTCTTGGCAGATACGGAAACTGAAGATATAGGAGAGAATTATATTAATCGAGTCCTCCATGCACGCCTCCATGCATCTATTGAGCCACTGCCATAAATGGACATATGATTGTGCCAATGTCGTGCCACTGTTATGTGCAGTGGATCCTCTGGCAGAAATGCCCGTAAACTCCATGCACTCACCAGACTAACTCAGACACTGGCCCAGGTAAGGGGCCTGAGGGGACAGTTTGAGGAAGGTTTGGGGGGGAGGGGATATAGGAGGGCAGGAGGCAGGGCGCAAAAGGGCACGCTGTATGCTATCCCTGGGTTTACAACCTACTCTGCCCTCTTTCTCCTTGGATTTACATTAACAAAATAGTTGACATGGGCCCAAAAAGACCCATACGTCCCCTTATCCCGAGTAAAGCTCCAGCCCCGCACTGGGGCTTATTGAGTCTGCGCCAGCTAAATTGCACACAGGCATAGGCTTGAGAAGACCCATGTCAGGCTTCTGAACCCAACACAGGGGATTAGATAGGATTCGGTGGAGAAGGTTTCTACTGGTCCTATCACCCATCCCATCCTCTCTTTGCCCTTCCCCCCTGTCCAGGAACACCTCCTGCATGCCCTTCCCACCACCCTTCTCACACCTCCCAGCACTCACCTCTTCCCCATTCGAGTTCCTCTGTGGCACTGTTGAGCTGATGCAGGCCACCCCACCTGCACCGTTTACTCACAGGGCAGCACAAAGGTGTCTTATGGCATGTTTGTGACACCCAGGACCCGCACTGGGCTGCAGTGCCAGTGCTGAAGCCCCAAAGGGTGGTTGATGGAAGTTTTATGTCTCAGAGTGCAATCCTAAACTGCGCTGGAACACTGAGACCTGCAGGCCTGCACTGTATCCAGCATAGCTTTAGAGAGCTCAGGAGCCTCCCAGGGGCAAGGGCACATTCACACCCTTGCCCCAGGGAGGATCCCACTTCCCCTACAGGTTCCTCGGATCTGCACCTGTTGTATAGCAGTTGCAGACCTGAGGACACCGCGAGGCACGAATTGGGGCCATATGGCCTGGGGATGGAGGCTTGAATGTGGCCTAATGGCTCCACCCAGCCCCACCCCCTCCCCAGGCCGGCATGCCTCCCAGACCTCCCACCCCTTGCCCAGTTCCTCCCTCCCTCCCTCCCCCTGCCCAGAACTGCTCTTGTACCAGCCAATTTTGGCTGCCGCATGAGCGGCATCGACGCTGGTGCCATTGGGCTGATGCAAGCGGCCCAAGGGCGCCCTCAAGATTGTGTCCTTGGAGCCCAATCCTATCCAATGTTCCAGCAATGCAGCCCTGAGGTAAGGGAACAAACATTCCCTTATTGTGAGGAGGCCTCCGTGACTGCCGCCCTGCCACAAGATGCAGTGCATGCCCTGTTGGCTCAGCTGCATCAGAGCTGTAGCGCTGGATATGATTCAGCCCAGGAACATCCTATGTATTTCTTTACTCCCACTGTCTTCTTTGGTTAAACAGTTTTTCTAGTATTTTTAAAAAAACAAACCCATATAATCTGTTTACTGTAGAGGTTGGATATGTGTACATCATGGGTCATTTTTCTAAACCACCTTCAATGTTGATCAATATATGCATAAAAATTGCAGTCAGTGTGAGTTGTTCACAGACAGTTAATCTCAACCTTTTTGAGGATGTCTTTGTTTTTAAGACTGGATTTGAAACAGGCAGCCTGATGCTAACTCCTCACATGGCAATGCAGCCAGGCTAATGGGATGTGAACTGCATCCCATGGGTAAGGGAACATTGCTTCCCTTGCCCTGCAGTAAACCTTCTCTGCCCTGCTGGGTCTACTCACACTATACAGTTGGCACAAGTCTGAGAGGATCCAGAAAGGTAGTTTGAGGCTGGGAAGGGGGATTATTGGTGACACCACTGCCACCAATACTGCCCCTTCCTGACTTCCATCTGGCCTCTTCCATGCCCCATTCTCCTCCTCTTTCCTCCCCCTCTGTGCCTCCTTCTACCTGCCCCTCCCTCCCTCCTCCCGCCCTCCTCCCGCCCTGCACTAACTTACCAATGCTGGAGCTCCTTCCCTGTCCGCTGGCATGCAGACCTGGTTGCTGGCCCCATGTGGCGGCAGTCAGGCTGTGCTGAATGGCTTGTTGAACTTTGTAAAAGACTTTGCACTGCTGGAACGCCTGTTAGGATTGGGCCAAAAGTCTAATCTTTCCATCTCCATGCTTTCAGTGTTTCATGGCAGATTTATATGCAGATCATGCGATCATGTAGAAGGCAGGCTTTGAGGAGGAGGAAAAGAAGCCCCTGAATGAGCAGAACTTCATCCTTTGCTTTTGCTTATCCTCCAGCAGTCCCGTAAGCGCATTTCCCCCAACCAGGCTCACTTCTGCTGAAAGGGAAAAAGTAATTTCAGGAGACAGATTAGCAAAAGATTAGGGGAAGTAAGCTACAAGTGAGGGGGGATTCTGAACTCTTCCCTCTTAAAATTACCCCCCTTAGCCCAATTTTACATGATTGCAGCTGATCTAGTTTTAACACATGCATCTACAGCTACATCTAGGTTCCAGACTTACAGTGCAACACTTGATCCAATTGACTGGATAGTCTTGTATAAGAGTAAGACAATATTATACATCGAAGGGAATACAGTTTTATAAGTCTTGGACAATAAACTTAGAAATGATGAATTTGTGCATTATAAAACTCTTACCTTAACTCAGAATGACTTGGAAGAGCCACGGGAAAAGTCTGGTTGCCATGTAACAAATTTAAATTGTACATGAAAAATGAATGTGTATTTAGATGCCTATTGATATGTTAATGCTCTTGACAGCGCTTCAGTCTCTTAATTGGAGGATATGAAGACTTGCTGCAAATGCATATTTACAACCAAGATGGTGTTTTATTCAAGGATCTGGTTAATTTTAGAGTATGTTTTTCACTTTGAATAATCTATGCTTCTTAAAGCATTTTTCAGTGTCCCCCCCCCCCTTGTCCTTTTGTGGGATCCCTATATTTTTACTGAGCACAACTCCTATGATAAATGCAGCCTCATCTATATTGGCTTTTTACTTTCCGGGGTAACAGGTATGTAATAGTAATTCTTTGTGTAATAAGAAACGATATTTGTTACTATGGTTACTTGGTGAGATGTATATGTGTGACTAGTGTACTCAAAGATGCATGCTTCAAGGATCTTTGACCATTGGATTTACAGTGGAAGGTTGGCATTTCAGAGATGGGCAGGCCAATCCTGAGCTGCCTGGGCAGCGAGTCAGCCAAACAGCTATAACGGCAGCCAGCTGCAGCCAGGCAGCTGTTGGAGTCTGCTTGGGAGAAGGGGACGTTTGTCCCTTTCCCCCAGGAAAAGCCCAGCCTCCCACAATGGGACTCCTTGGGCTATTTTGCCAGCGGAGAATCAAGCAACCCCATGTCAGGCTGCCTGGGCCAAGGCAGATGATAAGATCTGGCGGTGGAAATCACCGCCCATCACACCCCTGCTCGCCCACCTGCAATGCTGGCGACTGTAAAATGTACTATACAGTGGCTCTGCAGGGGTACCTCCAGGTGTATGAGGATGGTGCTGGGCATTGGATGTGACTTACAGCATGTCTGTGACACCAGTGCGGGTGGTAGACTCATACTACCTGCGCTGAGCCCAGCAGGACCGGGCCCTGACAGTCCAATCCTAACTAAATTCCCCCTCCACCAATGCAACTGCCCAAGCAGAGTGTGTGCTGCATCCTGCAAGGGAGACAGTCCCAGAGGCCTCCTCAAGGTAAGGGGACTTCTTTACCCTGGAGCAAGCGTCTGCTGCCTGAAAGGGTTTCCTTAGTCTGTGCCAGCCATTTTGCTTGCGCAGAACCAGAGAGTAAGGGAGAAGGAAGGGTAGAGGGAATGAGAGGAGGATCCTGGCACACACCATTACTGCCAAAATCCACCCCCTTATTCCCCTGTTCTGCCTCCCACCTGCCCTCTCCCTGTCCCTTACCATCCCTGCTCCATTCATTTCACCACCCTTCCCCTGCTCCAGCTTACCTGTGGGCCTGATATAGCGGCTGTGGCAGCAGCCCTGTGACACTGCTTTCCGTTCTGGAATGACTTCTGGAATGGTGCATCACAAAAGAATGCTACTTGCTGGAATGGCACAGAGGCTGCGTAGCTCTGGGGAGCAGCTTGCTTGGTTTTAGCAGAGAGAGAAAAATAGGCAGAGAAGGATCAGGATCAGGAGAACAGTTGGCATATGAGCTAGAGACAGATTTCCCTTCCTGATGCCCCTTTGGATGACACAGTGATCTCCATGGAAGCAGCTTGAGTGGAAGTGCAATAATGCACTGTGGATTATGGTGCGCACACACACAGACACAGACACAGCAAAGTTTCTGCACAAGGAGAAGGGGCATTTTGAGCTCTAGTTTTTGGTTTGTTTGTTTGTTTTCTGTTTTTAAATCAAGTTAGGGGAATGATTCTCTGAGCCAATAGTGGCTCATTTTTGCCCCACTTTGTTCTCAGAAACCCCCATTTCCTGGAGATTATTATTGGGCACATTATCAATTTACACAGTAGGTTGATAAGTCGTCACAAGCTCTTGAATCGGGCCTGTACCCTAGAACACTTCCCAGAATTCTCTGCAGATGTGTGTGACTCCAGACAAGTCAATATTTCCTGAATCAGAGAGTCAGAGAGCAGGAAAGAGTTAATGCTTTGCATCAAGCAAGGGGCAGAGTGGGGAGGGAAGTTGTAGTGGGCTCTCTTATCTATCTCTGAAGGAACTTATTATCATTGGATGAAGGAAGGCAGAAGGAGGAGCCCAAGGGGTTCTTGTCTTAGGATTGGCTGGAGCATGAGAAACCCAGGGAGGGGAAGGAGGCAGTTCTTAGCGATCATGTCTTCTTCAAACCTCATAACACGCAAGCCTGCTTCCACTTGCCGCTTCTGTTCCCTCTCTCTGTTGGTCCTGCCCCCCCCCCCACTTTGTCTAGTCAGTCCCTTTTGATCTATGCCCTGGCACGCTGCCTGCGGCTCACTTCACAAAAGACTCTTGACTCAAGTCAAAATGACTCGAGTTATGGCTCTGGGTGAGTGTCACCCCCGCCCCCCCACCGGAGTAAAAAGCACTTACCGGGCGGGCAGCGAAGGATGTCTGAAGGCCAGATCCAGGCCCCCCTGGGATGTCGGGGCTTCCGCGGCAGCCGGAAGGGCATCTGCTGCAGTGTGGGGCAGTGGGACACTGTTGGCCCCGGCCATGCTGAGGGGAAGCACTGAGCTCCCCCCTGGCATCCGCAGCCTCGGAAGACGAGGCGCGGAGGCCGTGGCTGACTCTGGCTGGAGGACGGAGCCTCCGCACCAGCCAGAAGCCTGGGCAGCCGAGATCACACGAGATCTCGGCCCCCCAGTGTGTTTGGAAGGGGCAGGCTACTTCCAATTGGCTACCGGGCTCATAAGGAGCCCGGGCTGGGTGGAGGGAGGTCATGCCTCCTCTGAGCTCGGCAGAGCAAGGAGGAGAGAACCTCCCTCGGGGGTCTGGCACCCTCCTCCTTCCAGCACACCTGGAAGGGAGACAGAGCGACCCCTCAGCCAGAGGGCCAACCACCGGGCTCGGGGGGCTTAGGAGTGAGCAGGGGTGGGAATCGAGCAGCAACACCCCACCCCTCTGGGGTAAACCCAAGCCGGCCTGACAGGGGCTGGGCGGCAGCACACCACAAGGAGAGCCCCCTGACAGCAGCCAAGGACTCCCGGAAGGAGAGCACCCTGACATCCGCCCCGAGATCCGGAGGCGCCAAGTGACCCAGCAGGGACTTATCTACACCTTGCCAGGCAAGTCATGGGGAGAGCTCGCCGGCGATCTTATTGAGACTTTGGGAGGAGGGAAGAAAGTGGGGATACAGGTGCCCGTGACATAACGTGGCACCCATGAATGTTAAAGCTCTCACTAAATTAAATCGGCTGTCAAAGAGCTGTTCTCAGGCCTCCCGCCTCTCTGTAGCATGCTCGGCCAACGCAGCGCAGTGGTCCCGCTTCACACACCCCACTGAGGGCGCCCCCCCGGAGTGCGTCACCACAGTGAGTCAGCAAAGGCGCCCACTAGGACTTGTGCGGAAGCATGAAGACTCAGGCCTTGACTCAAGTCTTGCTGCTAGGCCAAATTTCCATCCCTGGCTTGCATTGCATCCTCTGGTGAGGAGGCAGTCACAAAGGCCTCCTCAAGGTAAGGGAATATTTGTTCCCTTACCTCGGAACTGCATTGTGGCTGCATCAGCACTGGAAACTTGAATTGGATTGGGTCCTTAATTCTTCCAGAATGCAGGTGGCGCGCTCCCCTGTGCGCCACCATTTTTGCCCCGCCCCTGCAGAGCACTGGCGATCTCCCTCCCACCCTCCCATTATCAGGCTGAGAGTAGCTGGTTGCTTCGGGGCCGGGTAGGAATTTTTTACCTTCAGCTAAAAATTGGCCGGTAGCTGTGGGGTTTTTTGCCTACCCCAGCCTGAGGCGGGTGTTCCATCAGGGCGGTAATGATAGTTTAAATGGTCACTTTCCTGGGCAGGTAGCGTGCCGGGGGTAGACAGGTAGGTCTCTGAATTGGCGTACATTCTGAGGCAACACGGCTGGGGATCAGTCCGGGCCGCTCATAAGTTGCTTATCTGCCTCGTTGAGGCAGGTGGTCCATATCCTGACCGGATTCGCAAAGGCTACCTATTGGCTCGGGCCAGGGTGAGTCCGGCATGGGCATGTTGCCTCCACCTTCGGGTTGGCGATGAGGGACCCCAGCTTGATTTCTGAGCTGGCGTCTGGAGTCAGGGTGTACGCCTGCGATAATCATGATCACCTGGGGAGGCAGACGGCTAGAGCCGTTTCCCCATAGTCCCGCACGCTTGGGTGTTAGTTGCTCTGCTGCAAGTTTTTTGTTTGATGTTTAAATATTTAATAAAGTGGCCCAGTTAGTCCAAGCCTTGGTCTTGCGTGATTATTATGGGGGGTGCGGGGTAATGTAATTTGGCAGCATGTTTGGTAAGCTGCACTGGAAGAATATGGCTTTACATGGCAGGCTAGTCACTTTTTTTATAAATAAATTAAAGAAGTAATAAATGTGTTTTATTTCTGAATGAATGACAGTTCACATTTGGTTTTGCTGTTTTTAAAAAGGCATTCTAAATGTATCACTTACAAATTAGTCCCATTGATTTCAAATAACTTCTATGAATGTGTATATTGTCTAAATATCCCAGGTTATTTTCCTCTATTTTTCCTGTTGTAGATAGGCTTTATAAAAAAAAAAAAATGCTGCCCCCAGAACATTAGCTCTTGTTGTTTCTTCACAGCCCTGTTGTTCCTTCAGAAGAATTTTCAATGCCTCAGGCGCTTCTGACAATTGTGTCACTTGCTAAGGGTAAGACCTTACTAGAATGCAGTTCCACTTAGAACAGCTTCACTCATAAATAATGTTTGATTGATGTTCAACTTCTATTTCTTTAGCAGGTTTCAGCTAAGGGCCATCAGTTCATTGTCAGTTTTCACAATATGACTGTATGTGCAGATGCCCAGCTGCTTGGAACAAAGATAGGGTAAATTAGACCCGAGTTCCATACAAGACAAGTTACATATATGATCAATGTTTCTTCATAGAATAATATATTATATACTACTTTAGAGTTTATGTGCAAAGTTCTTCCTATGTATTATTCTTTGTATTGTTCTTATAATGACCCTGTAAGGTGACTACGGTTGTGATCCTAGATGCACTTACCAGAGAGTAAGTCCCATTAAACTCAATGGGACTTATTTCTGAGTAGATACGGATTTGGAGTAGTATTATCCTCATACTGCAGCTGGAGAACTGAGTTAATAAAGGGGAATGGTTTGCCTGAGTCCAACTAGTGAGAATTCATGGCAGAGATGAAATTTGAACCAGGGAAGTCCTGATTTCCAGCTCCTATATCTTAGTCAACATAGTACACCAAACTGCTTCTTTCCCCTCTTTTTTATCGGAATCAGTTCTCAAATTCCAAACTCTGATTCCCATTCTGTGACCCATCAAGAAGAACACAGCCCACCATTTAGGTGGATCTCTCCAGGAATTCAGTAAAAATTCAAAAATTCTCATTTTGCTGCCTGCCTAGAACAGTAGGCCTGATTGAATACAATTCCACAAACATTTCTGCTTCCCCTCCTCACTTGCTGAAGTTAGTAATTCAAAACTGTGATCAAACTGTTCTACAGTTGTCTGAAACTATGAGCTGCTTTTCTAACACAGACACTGAAAGAAGTAGGTATAAAAGTTGTAGAGCTGGTGCCAAAAAAGCAATGATCTCTACCTGGAAGGTTTCAAGAAAATAATAATGAAGAAAATAAATGTTTTGAAAAGAAGACTTTTTTGGTTCAGAGCACAATACTAACCTGGAGTTAGGCTGGCACAGTTAGGCCAGCAAAGTTCGGCCCGCACAAGGGCCACCGTAAAGTATGTTGGGACCACCCTTGGAGTCAGGAAGGATAGCACACATCTGTGTCCTGGCCCCTCTAACTCCCAGAGTGGTCCAAACATACTTTACGGTGTCCCTTGTGCCGGCCAAACTTTGCTGGCCTAACTGTCCTGGCCTAACTCCAGGTTAGAACTGCACTCTAAATTTTTCTCTAATTGTGGGAAGCCAGATGCAAATAACAATGTTCACATATGAATTGAGCCAATGGATGGAGTTCTTCAGCAAAGAGGACTGAATGCTCAAGCTGCTGTTTTGGTGCAACACTTCATGAAGTGTTAATGTGCTTGCAGCTAGTCCTATCCTTGCACAATAGACATTACTCTGTGGACAAGGATTAACAGCTGGCAGTTCAGAGGCACTGAAGAGTGGAACGGGGCAGAGCCAGTAATATATCTTTATGTATCATCCTATAGGATCTTGGAGGGCTCTATTAGAACAAGGAATGCCAGTATATTACTCAGAGATAGTAAGGGGTTTGGAGGAACAGTTTTCTAGACAGGAAGTAAGAGATGGACAGATAATTGCCGTAGCTGTCTCAGATTTCCACATGACCAAAATGATCTCAAGGTGAACCATGTGGCACTTGAATCTTGTTTTTGTATAGCTTTGGGGTCAGTATACATATGGGCCACCAGCCAATGTCTGTCTTATCATTTTGCTTACTGAACACACACCATGCAACACCGTTCCTAGGCCAGCCTTTTACCGAACCAACAGTGGATTCATTTGATTGGTGTGAAATCGTTGGTGCGCAACAACTATTTTATAAAGGGTAACCAGCTTGTTTCCAATTTTCTGGCAAGAATAATTGAAATACTGTGTCTGGATTTATTGCAGTTGAAAAATATATAGTTTTACACACACACACACACACACACACACACACACAGAGCAGCCATCACAGTCTCATTATTTGCACATTTATTCTTACCATTTTTTAAACTGTAGCTTTTATTGGCTCTGTCTTATTATGTTGAGGTCCACAATATTCTGGAATGTTGTTCACATGGTATTTAATTCTATTCAGAATTACCATTCTATTCAGAAAGAACCCAGGTTTCTCTTAAGACAAGCTCTTTCCTTTGAATACCAGGCAGACATTGTTTTGTGAAAGGACCAAACACTATGGGGAGACTCAAACAATTACTTGCAATCACTTTTCTTTGGAGACCATTAAAGTGAAATAAGTGACATGGTATGAAGGACTGTTAACATCCATCCATCCATCCATCCATCCATCCATCCCCCCCTCTCTCTCTTTGTGTGTGTGTGTGTGTGTGTGTGTGTGTGTGTGTGTGTGTGTGTGTGTAGACAGATAGAATAATAAATCTTTAAGCATTTTGAGTTCTGAAACAAATAATCTTCTAAGCTTTTAAGATACACTGACAAATCCTTATATCTTATTTCCTTCTGTCAAAACACTGCAGACCTGAAGTATACCTGAGCACATACTGTACCTTCACTATATGAAGCGGTGTAAAATTCATACCAGGGTGGAGCAGGAGACAGCAGGATGATATTTTTAAAAGGGGGTGTTTTGATCACATTTGTGACTACTCAACTCTTCTTACAGTGCAATCCTGGCTGGCCTGTCATTAGCGCCAACGCGGGGGCACCGAGCAGCACCCCCGCATCAGCGCTAAAGCTGTCAAGCTGATGCTACAAGAGCATGGTAGCGCCGACGGAGAGCCTTCCTTGCGCCAACCGAAGCTGGTCAGTGCAAGAGAGGCTCTGTCCCATTCCAGGATGGGGATTGGCAGGGGTGAGGGATTGTGGGCGGGGAGAGGGTGGGCTCCGGATTCGGCCATAAGGCCAAATCCAAAGCCCATCTGGGAGGCCGCACAGCCTTGATTTGGGCTGCGCGGCCTCCTTGGACCTGCGCCTGCTGTTTAGCAGGCACAGATGCAAGGACTGCATTGGGGAGGCTGGAGCCTCCCCAATGGTAAGGGTGCGAATGTGCCCTTGCCATTGGGAGGCTCCAGCCACTCCAAAGCAGCTTTGCATTTGGTGCTGGCCGGCCTGCCTTGCCGATCCAATGCTGCTTAGGATTGCACCCTGAATCCTCTTCCTCTGGTGACATTAGGAGTTAGTCAGGTCATGGTTGAGGGCATATGTAATGCCCACCTGGCCAGGCCAATCCTTGAACCTGTAGTACTTCTGGCAACAATAGTATTAATGTGCCATCAGGGGCATGGGTGGGCAAGGAGCTCTCTTGGGAACCTGGTGCAGGGCTTTGTCTCAGGCCTCCAGAAATCTGGAACACTGTGCCTCCCTTTAAAATAAATACTCCTAATAAATATTCATCACATCCCTCTCTCACTATGACTGAGATATGGAGAAATAGGAAAAGACATTCAAATTAGATACAGATTCTGGCCTTCTTTGACTCCTTTTCTATATATGTTTCCTATTGGAGTTGCATCTTCACTCCCATAGCATTATGAAACTATCCCATCAATTCTGATCAAATTTATTTCCCTTATTTTATACTATTTTCTCCTTTTAGCATTGAAACATTGGACTTTGAGCATTGTAACACAAAAACAAAAGCAGGCAACTGCTGTTGCTTTTGGGAGCTAACCTCGTGATCCTAGTTTTTATTTCCATATCTGCAACAGATAATCAAATACCATGTGACTAACATTCCAGAATATTGTGGACTTTCAACATAATAAGACAGAGCCAATCATAGCCACAGTTTAAAAAATGATTCGAATGAATGTGCAAATAACTCTCTTGGGATTGTGATGGCTGCTCTATAGGCTAGCAATCAGGAGCATTGGGACAAATTTGTCCTGATCAGGGAAATATATAGACTCAGTACCGTTTATTTAGCAAATTCCATCAGTATGTTTGATGTTTAATTTTATTACTGTAGCCCAGTCCAAGGCTTGAATTGTGCCCTTAGTTGTACAGGGAGGTTTGCTATTGCCTTCCGCAGTCATCTTTACCCCCAGCAAGCTAGGACTCATTTTACCAACCTTGGAAGGATGGAAGGCTGAGTCAACTTTGTGCCTGCTACCTGAGAACCTGACTTCCGCCAGGATAGAACTCAGGTCGTGAGGACAGTTTTGGACTGTAGTACTGCAGTCTACCACTCTGCGCCACACAAGGCTCAATACCATATCTATATGCTATTCATTGAGAAGTAGCTCTGATAGGAATGCTGTCTTTATGATACATAAGCATAAATGTTCAATATGTAAAACCAGAGCTAAAGTTTTGGGGGTTCGCTTTTGGGCAAGCTAGAGAAGGGTGTTGCATTAGGAGTATACCTTCAGGATTTGGAAGGCCTTTCATTCCTTTGATCTGATGCAAAACCTTCTCCATGATGATTCCATCCTTTGGGCAACCATTCATTTACCAACAGAACTACATGTTTTATGATTTCTTTCATTTAACGGTATATTTGATGTGGTATTCATATTTCATCAAAATATAATCACAAATACTTACAAATATTTGTATACTCAGTTGATTTTTTTTCTTTTTGCCTGCAAATTTTCCCTCTGCCAACCTACACATATGATCAGTGAGGCAAACAAATTATGGAATTAGTGTGAATGAGCCCATCACAAGTTCAGCCAAGCATTTCTCTTTCTGAGCTGTTCTTTAAAAACAAAAAGTTCTCCCTCTGGCAGATACAACCTGTGTTCAATGGCTTTCATGTTACATGCCTTTTCATTGTGCAGCTCAAACATCAATAAAATAAAAATGCCTGCTTGGGATTCAACTGTCCCTCAAGGTACTGAATGCAATTAAGAATAGATCAGAACTGTTGTTGTTTTGGTTTTCAAATGACTGGTTCTAATTTAAGGTTTCATTTTTCTTATAAACAGGAAGGGTTAGCAAATCTGTACTTCACCCTCAAAAATATTGGACTCTAAAAGCCTGTGATGCATTCCCCCCCCCAAAAAAAAATCCTTTCTCTTCAGTGGTCCAATCCTATTCAGGCATCACATGTGTACCACAAGTAGTGTCATGACAACTGCCGTATCCTAAGCTTATTCAGCTCCAAGAGGGCTGGAGTGGCAGGATGCTGGGAGGCCAGAGGGTCTGGAGCCGGGGCTGAGGGATGGCTCGCATGCCTGGGAGAGGTGAGCAGATGGCGGTCTGGACCCGCCCAGGCTTGTGGAGCAGGCTGCAGCCAGCCGCACCGAGGATCAGCTGAGCTGTGGACAATGCAGCCTGCCCCCTCAAAGGACACTACTGGACAAAATTACCTTTATTGGTCACACCAGTAAGGTACTGGTATATTAACCAGATTGCACTGGAAACTATGCATGAACTATACAGATTGCATGAGCTATGATGAATGCTGAAATCCTGTGCATGGCATTCTAAACCTAAGTCCAACTGAGCTCATTTTAACTGTTTCTTTCTTCAATTGCACTTGCTTCCAGGTCAATCTGCATGGGATCGATATGTAAGGGTTGCACTTCACAGCACAAAGACTCAGAAGCAAGAAACTACCAGGGGCAGAATATGCTGGTCTTTCCCCCAAACAAAACAACAAAGCAAATCGTGCAGACAGAAGATTTCCATGAATAGCAAGCCAGAGCAGAATGTTTGCATTCCTAAAACATTTTTTATAAATTTAAAAACTTGATTTTTTTCAAGTGCACTGTGCTTGTGGTCCAGTTGGGAATCACAACCACGATTACCGATTCCCTAATGGTTTGCAGAAAAGCTGTGTTTCTTTTAGAAACATGAATCCATACACCTGATCAGGTCTCTTCCTCTTATTCTGTATGAAGCAGATTTAGCAGCAGATAAATGTATACTGAGACTAAAGAAGTTGATTCTAAATTCAGTTTGAAAGCAAATGTAGGCAGACCAGCTTCTTCTTCCTGTGCATGACTCATATGTTTCCTCTTACCCCCATTGTATTTATTTTCCTGTCAATTTTCAGACACAGCATTGCTATATATGTCTTCTGTTTCTGTCTAATTACACAGTGCCTAAACATTATGTTGTTTTTCTCTATGTGCTTATAATTTCCAGAAAAAATAGCCCTCAGGTCTGATGTCACACCAGCTCTTTGTGTAAGTCTCTGGAACAGATGCTATTCTTAGATGGGTTATTACAACCCCTGTGAAAATCTAGGCCGGCGTGGCTTTAGGCTGAAATCCTATACACACTTAGCTGGCAATAAATCCTGTTGAATTCAGTGGGGCTTGCTTCTAAGTAGACATGGCCAAGATTGCACTGTAAGTGAACTGCTTCAAAAATAGTAGAATAATTTCCTGTTTGGCTGAATATGGAGACGTGGAAACATGGTGGGTTACCATATTGCAAAATACAAATTATTTTACTTGTAAGTATCAATGCATGGTGGCTTTTAAAGCCAATCGTAGAATGCATCTGCATTTGAAGTTCCACTGAATTCAAAGGGACATGGATAAGTAAAATGCTGAGGATTGCAGCCTTGGTCTCATTTACCCATCTATCAAATGGGCATAATCAGTGATGTCATCTGGTAATGAAGAACGGGAACTCTGGGCGGGACTTACGCATGATTGGCAGCCCGTCCATTCCGTTCCGCGGCTGCCCTGGCTTCGGGGGGACTGCCCCTGGTTGGCGTGCCCCACCGCTGCTTGCCCAGGCACCCAGCGCACCCCCCACCCATCCCCCCTGGCGAGCAGGCGCCCCGCCGGGGCCAGGGCAGCCGCGGAATGGAACGGACGGCCAGCCAATCACGCGTAAGTCACGCCCAGCATTCCCGTTCTTCATTACCAGATGACATCACTGGGTATAATAGTGATGGACTTATATTTCGAGCTCATTGTGATGATTCATAATTGAAAAAGAAAAGAAAAAGGAAAAATTCCCATTATGCAAGCAAAATAATCACACAGCCCTCCCCCTTTCCAGTGTCCCATCTTCCCATATTTTCAATATGGCTGCTCAAGGTGTTCATGACCCAACTGAAATTGGCTTGTGACCCACTGGTGGGTCTCTCAACCCACAGTTTGCGAACCACTGTTCTAGAGCCTTTGAAATTTTTCACCTAAGAATGCTTCTTTAACCCATTTTGCAGTAACCCCACTGACCATTCAAGGCATGTGTTTGAAAAGAAATGAACGACATATTTTCATAGCATAACATACCTACTGAGGGAATGCATTTATTTGGAAAATAAATCGTGCTGACCTAGATGGTCAGCCTTGAGAATCAGGAGCACAGGGGACCGGACTTGTCTGAATGCATTTAAAATAAATTATGTTAAGCTGAAAACTAATTTTTTCCCTCCATATCTCCAGTGTTTATTTTGCTTAGTTTTATGCAGATGAAACCCACATTTGCAAGTCAGTAAGCTTCTCAAATGTGAAGCGTCTCCTCACACTATAGCAGCAAATCCCCAAGGCAGCAATAAAACATTTGTTCGAAATTTTAAACAGCTGCCAAAAAAGATGTATAGAAGTATTCTTTTTTATTCAATGAAAGTTTGAAAGATGTTTTTAGACAGAAATCCCATCATGTTTCACTTTCATGCGACTCTTCAGCACACATTAATATAATTGTAATCTCTGAAGGATGCTACCTTCTAAGATAGTCTAGGAGTCTTCCGCAAACGATCTCTTTGGGATATTAATAATCTTATATAAATTCTTGATGGAGTCTTCTACAGGCTCAAAACATAATGGGACCCTCTTTTTAAAAAAAATGTTTTAGTCTGCTTTTCAAAAAGAAAACTATACTTTATATTCTAGTGTTTCTCCTCATAAGCGGCTGCAGCTCTGCTGACGCAGATGCCTACTCAACAGATGCATCGTGGATGCTGGACTAATGCTATAAAACATTGTGCTGACATAGCTTGATGCTGGTGCAATACCACTGTGAGAGGCCAAAGTGGGGAGGAGACAGTGGCGTACCTGGGGAGGGAAAAGGGGGGGGCTCTGGGTCACTTGGCAGGGGTGTGGTGCCATGACCCACTACCCCATCACCTGTTTTCTTACCTTTTTTGGGTTGTTTTCCTCCCTTTTTATCTGCCCCCTTCCCTGATCTTCTGAGGCCTACGGAAGTCCTAAAAAACATTACTTCCAGTTTCCAAGCAAAGCTGCCCACGGCCTCTCTGGCCTTCAGAAAGCCTAAAAACCTAACTTACGTTTTTTTTGTTGAAAACCAAAAGTAACGTTTATTGGCCTGCAGAGGTCTCAGAAGGCCTTCTAAGGGTTGGGGTGGCCGCCCACTAAATGAAAGGAGCTTGACACACCTGCTCTAAACTCCTGTCATTTGTTGTTTTTGTCTCACCAGCTAACCATTTTGCTGGTGAGATACACCTTACCACAGAATAACCAGTGACAAATAAGCATGTATGCAAAATGCTTTCTGAATCAAGACAAGAGTTCTGCATATGCGTCATTCTGCAGCAATTTGGACCATTGTTTGCTTGTTTGTTAATTTAGGGGGTTAGTCCAGCGCACTTACCATATCAAATCAAAAGAATTCAAACGAAAGCCCTCTCAACTGGATTCGACAGTACTAGGTGTGCATATTGCCAGGATGAAACCCCAGGAAACTCCGAGTACCAGAAGTGGGCCATTTACAAGATGCCATTCTGAGAATAGGCCAAAATGCATTGAAAAGTCCTATACGTAAACTGCGCCAGTCCCAAGCTCGGACACAGTCCAACCACAGGTATGACTGCAGTTTTTCTCAGAGCTGGGTGTGCACATTGCAGGAAAGGCAGTCCGGGAACTTTGGAGTACCCGGGGTGGGCCATTTCCACCAGGTTCCAGTCTGAGGTTTTAGGATTTTGCATGCATTTTGGCCCATTTACAGATTGGGACCTGGTGGAAATGGCCCACCCCGGGTACTCCAAAGTTCCCGGACTGCCTTTCCTGCAATGTGCACACCCAGCTCTGAGAAAAACTGCAGTCATACCTGTGCTTGGACTGTGTCCGAGCTTGGGACTGGCGCAGTTTACGTATAGGACTTTTCAATGCATTTTGGCCTATTCTCAGAATGGCATCTTGTAAATGGCCCACTTCTGGTACTCGGAGTTTCCCGGGGTTTCATCCTGGCAATATGCACACCTAGTACTGTCGAATCCAGTTGAGAGGGCTTTCGTTTGAATTCTTTTGATTTGATATGGTAAGTGCGCTGGTAAGGAACTGGACTAGGTGATATTCTGCTCTGCTTGGGGAAGGCAATGGCAAACCATCCTGTACAACTAAGGGTCAAATCCCATCTAATTTTCCAGCTCTGGTGTAGCCATCTCAATGGGATGTGTGCTGCATTCTGTGATGAGGGGACAGTCATGGAGGCCTCCTCAAGGTTTGGGAATGTTTGTTCACGTATCTTGGGGCTTCACTGCAGCTGCATTGGCACAAGAAAGTTGGACAGGATTGGGCTGCCTGGCAAATTTCACACTGTGATACCAACTCATGTGTCAGTGATGACTCGGTGCTTTGCACAGGGGTTTATTTAGTCTGCTCTACAGATATCTGCATCTCAGAATGGTAAACCAAACATTTAATAAGAAATAATATAATATGAACACACACCACTGCGATTCCAGCGTTTTTGGTATCTATTAGGAAGATAAACGCTCACTTTCTTCACTTCCTTAATTCTTGGTGGCAGAGAGGGACACCGATACAATAATGATGAGCTAAATAAGTGCCTGGCCCAACAGATGAGATGGAAGTGAATTATAGCTGAGGTGATTAAAACTTCCCAGTGATTCTGGATCCCAATCAGATCTGCAAATTGAACTCTCTGTGAAACAGTCCAACTTTATTTCAAAGCTGCAGGGGTGTTCAGCATGCAGGTGCCAATCTTGGAGGGGTGGAAAGGTTTCAGCAGATTTTAATCTGGAAATACAAAATTTGCATTTGCTCCAGCATATTCAGTACTAAATTGTAAGTTGCAACTATTCAGATGACAACTCCAACACATTGCTAATAGATCATCCAAAGAGATAATTGTAAACGTTTAAAATAGATAATTTTAAACATTGTTTTAGAGGTTGAGGTATTCCCCACTGGCGTGAACTATGGGCAGGACTTGTGCTATATAGCCCTACTCAGCTCTATGGCTCTGCATAGCAACTCACTCACCTTGCTCCAAGTCAAACTAATCTTTTGTAGTGTGTGTGTTTGGAGGAAAGATAGTGACATCACTGTACTTTGATCAGTATGACTGTGATTAATTTACAGCGCCATCCTATCTGCCACTTAGCGCTGATGCAACGTTGTTGTTTCAGCACTAAGGCCTTAGTGCCGACACGGGGGCGCCTAGCCACATACGGCCACATCCTAAGCCTGGCTGCAAGGCCCCGATTCGGGCCGTGCGGTCTCCTCGGATCTGCGCCTACTCTTTAGCGGGCGCAGATCCGAGCAGCACATAAGGGAGGCTGGAGCCTCCCCTATGGTAAGGGAGCGAAAGCTCCCTTGCCGTGTGTGTGTGGGGGGCTCCAGCTTCTCCTATGCAGCGTTGGATAAGGCGCTACCAAGTCAGCCTTGCCATTCTGCTGCTGCATAGGATGGCACCCTTAATGTATTCCCCTTCCCTAATATTGTGACTATTTTCCTGTATTTTTGCACACTTTTAACTCTATAGAAGCATCTGTGCCATTTCCACAGCCTAAATACGACTGGGGCATACTTTGTAGTTTTTGTCCTTTAATTGAAACACCATAATACAGCCAGTGATGTCATGCAGGGGGAACGTGGGGGAACTCAGTTCCACTAGTTGAAATTAGGGCTGACTCCGCCCACTTCACTCTCCCTCCTCCCCCTCCCAATTCCTCTGCAAAGAGCTTTTCTTCTTGGTTGGCCGGCACTCAGAGGGTAAAAGGGAGCGACTCCGGATTCCTAGGGGGGAGAAGGGGGAAGGGCTGCAGTGGGGAAGTCCCGTCCTGCACAGCCCCCTTCTTTGCTCCCTCTAGCCACACACGTGAGCATCCACTCTGGTAAGTCTGCAGCCCACTGGGGAGAAGGGGCATCCTGGGGGTGCGGTGATGAATCGAGGGGGACCCTGGAGGGGACGGAGGGGAGCCAGGACTTTTTGAAGCTGCCCTCCTGACCTGCCCGGCGTAAGCGGGCTTTGGTGTGGGGAAGCGCCCAAGGGTGCCGTCCGGAGTGGTGCCGCCCCTCAGCCCCTTCCACAGGTTCCTGCCTCATTCTGCTCAGCCAGCCTTGGCTTCGAGGCTGCTGCCCCCGTGCCAATTTTCAACTTCCCTGGCAATTTTGAATAACTCCACCTCGCCTAGCCACGAAGACCAAGGAAAGGCTTTCGCCGCTGTCTCTCCAGTCCAGAGCGTTTCACTGGCGCTCTGGGTGTGAGGCTTCTTTGGGAGACTGTCCCCATCGCTATTGAAGCTGCAACTGGGGTGGGGGGAATTCTTCACTTTCTATTCTGTAGGTGCCAGGTGCCAGGCTGGCTCCACCCACTCATCACTGACATTGTCACTGGCTAGGAACCAGCCACGGGTAGACCTGGGCTCCGCCAGCCTCCGGAGCCCAGGTCTACCCATAGGAACGAGCTGCGGGTAGACCTGCGCTCCGCCAGCCTCCGGCTTATGACATCACTTCTGGTGGGCGGGTCCTGATACGTGCCAATCAAAAGTGAGTTTCTGTTCTTAAATCATTTAGATGACACCACTGAATACAGCCCCATAGGTGCATTTATAGATTGGGGAAATTCTTAACATTTCTCCTTCTGGAGCCCTGAGATTGGTTAACATAAGAACATAAGAAGAGCCCTGCTGGATCAGGCCAAAGGCCCATCTAGTCCAGCTTCCTGTATCTCACAGCGGCCCACCAGGTGCCCCAGGGAGGCATGAGACAACAAGATCCTGTTGCATCCTGTTGCCACTCCCTTGCACCCGGTACCAGTAGCCCACCACCTTTGTAAGGAGGTTGCACAATCCATCATGGCCTATAGCCCACGATGGACCTTTCCTCCAGAAATCTGTCCAATCCCCTCTTAAAGACATCAAGACCAGATGCCATCACCACCTCCTGTGGCAAGGAGTTCCACAGATTAACTACCCGGTGGGTAAAAAAGTACTTCCTTTTATCTGTTTTAACTCTCCCAACCCTCAGTTTTAGTGGATGCCCCCTGGTTCTGGTGTTTTGAGAGAGGGAAAAGAACATCCCTCTATCGACTTTATCCCTTCCATGCATAATTTTGTATGTCTCAATCATGTCCCCCCTCAGGCGCCTTTTTTCTAGACTGAAGAGCCCCAAACGCTGCAGTCTTTCTTCATAAGGGAGGTGCCCCAGCCCCGTAATCATTTTAGTTGCTCTCTTCTGCACCTTTTCCAACTCCACTATGTCCTTTTTGAGATGCGGCGACCAGAACTGGACACAGTATTCCAGGTGTGGCCTTACCATCGATTTGTACAATGGCATGATAATATTGGCTGTTTTATTCTCAACCCCTTTTTTAATGACCCCAAGCATGGAATTGGCCTTCTTAATTGCTGACGCACACTGGGTCGATACTTTCATTGAATTGTCCACCAGCACCCCGAGATCTCTCTCCTGAGTTGTCACAGACAGCTCAGAACCCATTAGCCTATAGGTAAAGTTTTGGTTTTTTGCCCCAATGTGCATCACTTTACATTTGTCTATGTTGTAACGCATCTGCCATTTGGCTGCCCATTCCCCCAACTTGGAGAGATCCTTCTGGAGCTCTTCACAATCCTTTCTGGTTTTTACCACCCGGAAAAGTTTTGTGTCATCCGCAAACTTGGCCACCTCGCTGCTTATCCCTGTCTCCAGGTCATTTATGAATAAGTTGAAAAGCACGGGCCCCAAGACAGATCCCTGGGGCACTCCACTTTTCACCTCTCTCCATTCTGAAAATTGCCCATTGACCCCCACTCTCTGTTTCCTGGCCCTCAACCAATTCTGGATCCATAAGAGGACCTGCCCTCTTACTCCCTGACTGTGAAGTTTCTTCAGCAGTCTTTGGTGGGGGACCGTGTCAAATGCCTTCTGAAAATCCAGGTATATGATATCCACAGGTTCACCCACATCCACGTGCCTGTTGACCTTTTCAAAGAATTCCAAAAGGTTTGTGAGGCAAGACTTACCCTTACAGAAGCCATGCTGACTTTCCTTTAGCAGTACTTGTTCCTCTACATGTTTTAGGATTTTATCTTTGATGAGGGTTTCCACCATCTTACCCGGAACAGACGTTAGGCTGACAGGCCTGTAGTTTCCAGGGTCCCCGCTTCTCCCTTTTTTAAAGATTGGCGTGACATTGGCTATCCTCCAATCCTCTGGTACCGTGGCCGTTTGAAGGGACAAGTTGCATACTCTAGTTAAGAGGTCAGCAACTTCGTTCTTTAGTTCCTTAATTACTCTTGGGTGTATACCATCTGGGCCTGGTGACTTATTTAAATGTAGTTTATCAATTTGATCTAAAACATCTTCTTTATTAACCAGTATCTGATTTAATTCCTTCGTTAGGAAGGGCTGTTCGGGCTGTGGTATCTGCCCAAGTTCTTCTGCTGTGAAGACGGATGCAAAGAATTCATTTAATTTCTCTGCAATCTCCAAGTCCCCTTTTATCTCATCTTTCCCTCCCTCACCATCCAGCGGGCCAACCGCCTCTCTGGCAGGTTTCCTGCTTCTAACATATTTGAAGAAGCTTTTATTATTCCCTTTTATGTTGCTAGCCATGCGTTCCTCAAACGCTTTCTTGGCCTCCTGTATCACCTTCTTACTTGTCCTTTGCCAGAGTTTATGTTCTTTTTTGTTCTCCTCACTGGGGCAAGACTTCCATTTACGGAAAGAAGCTTCTTTGCTCTTTACAACTTCTCTAACTTTGTTTGTCAGCCATGCAGGCACCCTCCTGGACCTTGTCGAACCCTTCTTTCTTTGCGGTATACATTTCCGCTGGGCCTCTACTACTGTTATTTTAAACAGCCTCCATGCAGCCTGGAGGGATTGGACTCTTTTTACTTTCCCTTTCAATTTCTGTCTAACTAGTCTCCTCATCTGAGGGAAATCTGCCCTTCGAAAGTCAAGGGTTCTTGTGTCAGATTTGCTCTGCACTCTTTCCTGGACATGCATGGCAAAACCAATTGCAGCATGGTCACTGTTCCCCAATGGCTCAGTAACACTTACATCCCTAACTAGGTCCTGAGTACCACACAATATTAAATCCAGAGTCGCCTGTCCTCTGGTCGGCTCCATGACTAGTTGCTCTAAGGCACAGTCATTCAGCTTGTCAAGGAATCCGGTCTCTCTTTCTTGACCAGAGCAGCAGTTGACCCAGTCAATATGAGGATAATTGAAGTCCCCCATGATTACAATCCCGCCTCTCTTGGTCACAGCCCTGATTTGTTTCCTCATTTCAAGATCACCTTCAAGTTTTTGATCGGGAGGACGATAGCACCCCCCCACTATTACATTGCTTTTACGGCCTGGCAGTTTAACCCACAGTGACTCCATGGTGGAGTCCGGCCCACCTTCAGTTTCTACTCTGCTGGATTCTATCCCTTCTTTGATATAGATGGCCACCCCTCCGCCAACACGCCCTTCCCTGTCCCTCCTATAGAGTTTATAGCCTGGGATGGCAGTATCCCACTGGTTCTCTGCATTCCACCAGGTTTCCGTTATGCCTACTATATCAATGTTTTCCCTAGCCACCAAACATTCCAGTTCCCCCATCTTTGCTCGGAGACTTCGGGCATTCACATAATAACACCTATATACGGGGTTCTCTAAGGAGGGACTGTTTTTTGATCTCTTTTCCCCGCCTCTCTTTTTACTGGACAATCTGTCACTTACACTCAGCTTAGAAGTTCTATTTCCTACTCCTCCATCACTCTTAGGTACTCCTCCACCCTCCTCTTCCCGTAGGGATGAGGAGTTCCGAACCGGACGCCACTCGGCTCCTGTCGGCTTTCCCCCAGGGATCAGTTTAAAAGCTGCTCTGCCACCTTTTTAATATTAAGCGCCAGCAGCCTGGTTCCATTTTGGTTCAAGTGAAGCCCGTCTCTCTTGTACAGGCCTGGCTTGACGGTTGAGCGCTTAATGGTTGAGCAGCCAAACCTGTCCACTTAGGTCAAAGGAGTGTGTTCCACTCTTCAGCTGGGTTCCACTCTTCCCATCAGTACCTTGATGACAGGATCCATGTGAAGTTATACATTTCCCATCGCATAGAAAGTGGGCATTATCAGTCACCTGAGTGACTCATTCGCCAGGAGTTCAGAGGGGACACCAACTTGCAAAACAGTAAGTGAAAGGACTGGAGATTCCTTGCAAACTTCTCTAGGTCTGACACAACAAGGCCTGTCTTGGGGTGGGGTGCAATCATGGATTAGTGAATTGAGTAGCAACCTCGCTAAGGGTGTAAACCTAACCAACTTTCCAGCACCGGGGTAAGGGCAATGCAGCTCCAAAATAAGGGAACAAACATTGCCTTACCTTGAGGAGGCGTCTGTGACTACTACTCCACTACAGGATGCAGCACATGCCCCCTTGGCACAGCTATGTCACTGCTGGAAAGTAGATTAGCATTGTGCCCTCAATCTGTTTGGCTTTAATGGTTATTGCATCCCTTTGGTGAAATGTTCTCTTTATGCTTTCCAGCCAAGCTCGGGCATTTTCCATCTGCCTGCATGTATTTATTTCTTTTTTCTTCCCCATTTCGTTTAACTCGCTTTATCATATAGACTTTTAATAAACTAGTTAAACTTACTTAAACTTACTTAGACCTTTATTGGCATATATAAAACATACAAGTCACAAGGGAACATTTTTTTAAAAAATAGGTCTATACATAGAGATAAAATAGGAGTAATCATACATACAGGAATATTGCACTTAGGGGACAAAACCATTTTGGTGCTTCAAATAATAAACATTAGTATTTTGCGACTGTCTTAGAAAGGGTCTGTCGGCATTCAATAGCTGCTGCAAGATATGATGCAGTATGCTTAATTATAAAATCAGAATCTGATACCAATAATAAGACATTACTCACCTCCCAATCCTGAATGTCACTAATAAACTAGTTGCATATTGACCCTTTGGCTGCCTAGTCCATGTTCACAGGTAATTCAGTGCCTTGCAGATGCTACTGCGGATTTGATTTTAATAAGAACTGTTGGGATCCTTCCTGGGAGAGATTTTTTCCCCTATGGCCCTCCACTTTCTCTGTAGCCTGGGAAGGTGGCAGTCAATACAAGGATTTCAACATATTCAACTGCTGGTCCATTAAACAGAAAGTGGAAATCAGGAAGGGGTGAGCATGTGCCAGCCCCAAGATGCTATTGCCCTTGATCAGCCCCCAGGAGTTCACTTCTTTACAGTGACTAATTTCAGTCACACTATATCCATTGTATTACTACTACTACCAGGACCAATAGTGGGGTTGATATGGCTGGGCAGCTCTGAGGGCCCGCAACTTCAGAAGGACATGCTGAAGATCACTGAAACTACCTCTGTGTCCATAACCTTTATATGATGGTGGCAGAGGACTCTTGTAGTCCGCTCAAGTAGAAGAGGACCCATGGAAGTCAGCCTGCTGATATGAGGGCCCCTGGAAACCTGGAGCTGACCCTGGTTATTACCACAACTAGAACTGCTTATGGACCTTTTAGGGATAATGCATATGTCCTTAGCATTTCACTGATGAAAATAAGAGGCACTCTTGTGTTCTTGTAACTGCTTTATTCTCACACCAAGGATTGCTGTGAGATCACATCCCTCCAGTATGCATTGCTGAAGGCTCTTCATTGAATGAAGCTTTCTGTTTCCATTTGCTCTGCAATAGCCTGTCCTGTGCTGGTTTCAGAAAGGGAATGTGCTTTAAATGGAACAACTGTTACCCCCAGCACTATTCGGAATGTTGGGATTTTAGTCTGATAGTGGGTCCTATACTTGTTCTAGAATAGCTGCAAGTCAAACACGTTGTGCAATAATTAGTGACTGGATAAGCCAAGTGTTCCCAAATTATGCTATGAGGACAAAACTATTGAACCTTGCTCATATTGTGGGCAAAAGCAAGTCAATTTGTGTTTAATAATTGTACTTAATTAACTCAATATTGTTGTTGTTGAATTTATATGCCAACTTTCTTTCCCATATTGGGGTACTCAAGGCAGCTTACAGAATAATATTATTATTATTATTATTATTATTATTAATAATAATAATAATAATAATAATAATAATAATAATAATAATAATAGAAAAATATTTACAGTATTTGCAGCGGCGAGGCAGCTCCCTCCTTCTTCCCCCTTCCTGCTGGGCTCTTGGTGAGCAGTTGTTTTATCCAACAGGAAGAAGATATGTGATGGTGGGTGGGAGGAGAAGAGGAAGGAGTCAAGGAAACTTCACTGGGTGCCTGTGCTCAGTGCCACTGTCCATGTTTGTTTGTGTGCATGTTCACTTGAGACAAGATGCATTCAGACCACACCACCCTCTCTCCTCACTAGAGACCTTAGAGAGGAGCCTAAGAATCCTTTTGAAGATCCCTCAAAAATATGCTTGTCTATGCTCAAACTAGGAAAATGGTTAAAAGACATCACAAAATCCCCACTAAAGCATAATAGGGGTAGTGTTTTATTATCAGGAACAGCCAGTAGAAAATAGGGACTGTTGGGGTGTATGATAATTTGGCTGTATTTCATTACCACTGGAAGTAGTTGACAATTTATTTGAGGTCTCAGGGTCATAAATAAGAGGTACAGTAGCAGAAGCTCCCGGGGATGTTTGGCTTTATAAATCAGTGTTCTCTCTATCAGGCTATTTGTTGCACAATGTACAGTGTTATACTGCAAGGCCAATATTGCTAGCTGGTTTCAAATCCCTGTATTCATAAATCAAAAACTGTGTGTGAACAGTACATATTAAATACAATATTGATTCTACTTGCTGTCCCTAGAATGGACGAGGGAAGCAGTTGGGTCACAGCTATGCTGGAATTGTTTTGACCCGACTTGGCACCTCTTGAAGAAACTCATAATGCAAGGAAGAGGAAACGCAAGGAAGGAAAGGAGAATATGGGCTGGAGAATTAATGATCTGAAAACAGAGAGGAAACAAGGGGCTGAAGCCTAGCAATCCATAAAGCAGGGTAGTCCATGGGTGCATGTTAATGTTCTCCTGAAATTGCTTATTAATGAAGGTGGACAAAAAATGCACCGTAAAATAAAGTCAATATTAGCAAAAGGACAGACAGAGAAAAAAATTTATCACCCAGCGACAATAAGGTCACTAACCGAACTGGGGGAGATCCAAAGCAAACAAAACAAAAACAAAAACTAACCCCTTGCCCATGGGGCACATGGACCTCTGGACCAGGTATCGGAATTTTTCTTGCTTTGGAAAAGCCAAAAATTGGCCTGATAGAATTTTTTGACCAAAAATCAGATTAAAGTGTGTATGGGGAGAGTTGGAATGGTCTCTCTTAGCATTGTCAGCCGGGTTTTTGCATAATGCAGCAGCCAGTGCTTCAAGGGTGTGGAGGTGGTGTATATTTCGTCCCTTGTTATGCTGCTTTTTCCTCAGTCTTCTCCTTGTTTTATCTCTTAGATGGTAGAATTGAGTTCATGGAATCAAGCACTGAACTTCCAAAGCTTCTGCCATTGTGACAGACAATGTGTAGATCAAGGCCTTACAACACTGTGTCTCCACGCACACTTGCTCTCACATACATGTGCAGCCAAAATCACGTTGGTGGATCCAAAACCCTGTTGCTGGAGGCTGATGCCTGACACTGCCCTGTCTCTTCCTTCCTACATCAGAGGCTTATTAGCTTACAGACTTACCAGCAGGATCAATTCCTATGACTCAAAAGACTTGTCTTCTCATTTGTTCCAGGCTGATACAAGCTTGGCTGAGGGGTGCTATTCCTGCTGTTCCCCAGGCAGTCCTGTCCACTCAGCTGACTCCCAACCTCCCCCCTCTCCATCTTTCCTGCTTTCCTGAACCACATTCTAACTGCCATAACTGCTCCTTTTGCCCTTACAAGGACAGCTCCAATATTAGCATATTCCTTCTCTGATTGGCTGACCCTGTTTGACAATGCCTCAGTCTCCATGATGTCACAAAGGGCTGAGCATTATGGGCTTGTGGGCTTTGAGGTTCTTGGAGCTGCAGTGAGCAGTCTTGTTTTGAAAGTGTTCACCTGTTCAGTGCTTTTTGACAAGTTATTGGTTTACATTAGTTTAGGATTTAGTTGATCTAGGATACGTGATTCTTGATGCATCTTCAGAATTGAGGTAAGTGGAGCCTGATATTTCCACAGGGCTTATGGGAGCAGAGTATGAATGGCCTTCAAATAGAGGCCCATGATACATGATAGTAGTAAAAGGAGGGAGGATGGATTCAAAGTAGTATACGGATTCAAAGCGTATCAGGCCCTGAGAAACCAGATTCAAATCCACATTTGGCCCTGATGTACACTGGGAGCACATTCCCAAATAGGAATTAGGCCGGCATAAACTAAGCCAGCAAAGTTTGGCCAGCACAAGGGCCACCATAAAGCATGTTTGAACTACTCTCGGAGTCAGGGAGAATGGCTCACGTCTGTGTGCTGGCCTCTCTGAGTCCAAGAGTGGTCCAAATCATTATTGGGATTATAATATTGTGAGAGGGAGCATATAAATTTCTAATCCTAAATCTGATTGAGGGATGCTACCCCAACTATTCTTCAGGCAGCGTTAGCCACTCAACCAACTCCCAAACTCACCCGTCTCTATCTTTCCTACCTTCTCTCCTGAACCACATTCTAACGGCTTCTCTTGTCCTTATAAGGAAGGTTCCAGAATTAGCATATTTCATCACCGATTGGCTGATGGCCCACTCTCCTCCTTGTCACAAAGTGCTGTTGAGGGTGAGGGCTGAGTGTTGTGGTCAAGAAGGTTAGATATGGCTGGAGGCGACATGAGATCATTTTCTTGAAGCCATGAGCGTAACAATATGGCTGACTCAGATCTTTCCCGCATTCACCCCGCACGTGTGTAAAAGTTAATCTCAACGTCTTTAATAATGACTGCGTGTTCTGCATATGGGTGCACTAATCTCTGTACAAAAAATGGGATTTAATTTCCACTGAAAGATTCATGTATTCACATTACATCGGTTCAATAAAACTACCGTAAACTGAAACAGTGCATTATTTTTGAGGCTGTGTAATTTCTTGTTGTTCCTAGCAGTCTTATTCACCATTTTCTGACACCCACTGTTAATGGTCTAGAAGGTAAGAAAAAAAAATATTTTCCCCCTCCTTTTTCCCCCCTTCCCGTTTACGCGTTTTTTCCCGCCTTCCATTTTCTACGGTAATATTTCCGAAATTCTGAAAATTAACAGAATTTGTTTTATGGGGGGGAGGGGGAGTGTAGAAGTTTAAAAAAATACTCTTAATAGTTTAGAAGTAAAAAAGAATTACTTTCATATTGACAACTGCTTGTGTTATACATTGAGAGATTTTAATATAATTTCCCTATATATTTATCTAATTTTTGCCCGCCCTCCCCCTTTTTTTCTTTCCTTCCCGTTCACACTTTATTTCTGCTTGTGTAGATTTAAATAGTCTGTCAAAATAGTGCACTCTGAGTTAAAATAGACAGCATTTCGTCCGGTGTGTTCAGTAATATAATTATGCGGAATTAAACCTTGGAATTGCATATTAACTCATAATAAGGTTACCAATGATGTTTCTCCATGATCACACGTTGTTATTTTGGTAAGTTTTTACTTCAGGAGTAAACTATTAAGTCCTAAACATCACGCGCAAACCAATCTGAAATGCTTGGAATAGGGATTGTTTTGAGCGTAACAACATGACTGCTGAGCCCGCCCCATGGCTTCAGTCGGCGGCTATTAATTGTACAGGGATGTCGCCTCCAGCCATATCTAACCTTCTTGGTTGTGGTCTTTGAGATTCTTGACACCTCAATGAGCCTTCATTGCTTGGTGGTACTCATCTTTTGAGTGCAGCTTTGATAATTTAGTTTTTGTTTGCTTGCTTATTTATTTAAATATACATATTTATTTATAGTATTTGGGAGTAGTTTAAGTTCTTTTTTGTTAACTAATCCCAATTCTGACTTAATAGAATTGACTCAGTGACCTTGACTCGGTGGTTCCCGAAGTCCTATTCAAACTTTGGGAGCCACAGTGCTTGCGGGTGTTGTGTTTGGGATGATGGGGTGTCCTGATGGCACTGCAGTGATCGCTGTGCCAGAGGCACCTGGGGGGTGCCTCTTACCTTATGGGGGGGTTGAGGGGGCCTCCTGCAGTATCAGGAAGGCCCGCAGCCCCCTCTGCGGGTTCCCCTGATGCAGCAAAAAGCTATGATTAGAGCTAGAAGCTCACTTCTGGTTTCCCCCCTTAAGGGGGAATGCCCAGTAAAGGTTCCCAATGGTGGATCACAACCAGTGATGTCATGCAGGGGGTACGCGGGGGTACACGAGTACCGGTCCCTAGGATTACAGCTAGCCCCGCCCATTCGCCCGCCCACTCGTCGACTCCGCCCCTGCAGTGTTTGAATTTCCTGCACGTTTGAGTTGCCTGCATGTTCTCAGAGCCAGGCAGGCAGGCAGGCAGCGAGCAGAGCCTTGCCTTGCCTTGCCACTGAAAAATGAGCTGCTCTGGGGTTTTGGAACTGTTGGGTCACTTTAACATGATGCCAGGCCTCCTTAACATGTTCTGGGGGTGCTGTGGAATACTGTTGCAACTGTTGGGTCAGTTTAAAATTGTCTGAGGCCTCAAAAAGGGCTTTTTTCATGTCACTTCCTGCCACAACCTCACTTCCGGCTTATGACATCACTTCCGGTGGGCGGGTCCCGACACGTGCCAATCAAAAGTGAGTACCTGTTCTTAAATCATTTAGATGACACCACTGATCACAACCTACCACTTTGGAAACCTCTGGCATAACTAATTTGTGGAATTCCTTGCCATGGGTTGTTGTGGTGGCACGTGACCTAGATGCCACTAAAAGGGAAATGGAGAGATTTGTGGACAGGCATCTTCCAATACACACAGATTCCATATCTGTGGTTCAAAAATCACCCAT
>JAJKFI010037972.1:0-24628 GCA_029204185.1 Lerista edwardsae
ACATACATACATACATACATACATACATACATACATACATACATACATACATACACACACACACACACACACCCAGGCTCTTCTTTATATATATAGATAATATACTATATTCTATATAGTATATCTATATATATAAAGAAGAACGCCTGGACTGATCGGCACAAAACTTGGCACGCATACACCTTGCGGCCTGGAGACAAACACTGCGGGGGTCAGACTCCCCTAGCGCCCCCGGTGGTGGGGGTACGCGGGGGTCCCTGGGTGAAAACGGCCAAAAACGGCCGAAATCGGCGTCGAATCCCAGCGGGCGGGAGAGTGGCGGAACGCGGCATGACGCAACGGGCGGACTGCCAATCAAATGTAAATCGCGCCCAGCGTACCGGCTGGATAGCACTACTGGTTTGGACCCATTCCAAATGGATGTTATTATTTTATTATATTAGTTAATAAATGTGGCCCGTATACCCCCAAAGCTGGGCTTGTCGTGCCATTTGTAGGGGGAGTCGGGGACAACTGATGAATACATAAATTGCAATATTCTATTAAATTATCAAAGGACAATGTTCTATTAAATTATCAAAGTATGTTAGTTGAATTTAGGAAAAGCTGTTTTGATTGAGTATCAAAAAGCCAGTCTCATATATATTGTATATACTCATGTATAAGTCTAAAAATTTATGCCTGAAAATTGACCCTGAAAACATGGATCGACTTTTACATGGGTCAATACAGTTAATAAAGCTTTTAACAGCACCTTGGGTAGGTGTTTACCCTTAGCTGGGCTAAGAAGCAGAAAGCTGGGGGAGGGGGTTAGAAAAAAAGGAGCAATTTTACTTACCAGTAATTGTTCTCAGGCACCAACAGACAGCAAGCAAAAAACCAATAGCCATTTTCCTTCTTCTCAAACAGGCAGAGAGGTGAATGTGCTTTTGGGAATTGTAGTCATTATGAAGGCTGCTGCTATGGAGGTGCTGTGCTGTATTCCTCACAAAATCTACAACTGCAATAAGAACCTTCATCTCTCTCCCTTCTTGTTTGGAGAATAGCTCCATTTCTGTGCTGCCTCAGAAGAATGTGAAATAGATCCTTTTTTGGTTGGCTTTCTAATGCTGCCTCAGAACAATCACTGGTAAGTCATTTTCAAATAATTTCATACATTCCCCCTAAGTTTCACCTCGACTTATGCATGAATCATAGCAAATTCTATTATTTTAGGCTTAGAACTTGCCCTCGACTTAGCCATGAGATTGACTTATACTTGAGTATATACGGCACTTACTGTTACAATGTTACTTTTTGCAAGATAGCAGAATAGCAATGCCAATTCATCTAAGGCTGAACAGCTCCTCAAATGCCCGGATGGAATTAAGATAAGTAAACAGCCTAGTGCTTTTGGAGTCAGGAAATGCCATAAAATATGAGCATGTAGTGACTGCACTGATAGTAGTGGAGAGATGTGTGTAAATGAATGGTGAATCCAGCTGAAGCAAGTAAGAAGGCCATGTCCCTCCCTGTCTCACAACTCAATCCCAAGGGAAGTTTATGCAGTTAAAAATGAGTGTTCTGGAGATGTAAACAGCTTTATGGTTGTTCCAAACATGACAGCACCAGTAAGTATGGCCCAGCCGCTATCACAAGCAACAAGCAACTGGGTCCCCAAGGTGACAGACAGTGGACACTAATAATAAGCTCATACAAGGGTCAGGAGGGAGCTGGGGATGGGGTGGAATGAGGTGGGTGTGAGTGGAATGGGGAGATGATGTGGGCAGGGAGGAGGATAGATTGAGCCCAGGAAGGGGATAAATTTGGTGGCAGCATTGTCCACTGAGTTCTAACTCCTTTCCCAGGCCTGATCCACCTTAACAAGCCAACACAGACTTGTGCCAGCTATAGAACTGGGTATACCTAATGTGCCAACTATAGAGCAAATAATCCTATAGAATGTCTCCTTCCCCCCAAGAAGGTCTCTAGATGCTGAAATTCCCCTCCCCACAGTGGGATTCAGTAGAAACTATATTGATGCCACTGTATTGCTGCATGGGGAGTTATATAGGATTGGGCTGTTAAGGGGATGGATGTGTAGGTAGCTAGTGACAAGAAGTGGTTTCTAGCCCAGGCTTCCTGGCTCCAGAGATGGGACTAATTCATCCTAGGACAGCTATCCACCATGAGGGGAGACAGTCAACTTAATTTTTGCCATGAGGACCTTTTTTTAGGAATTATGTGTGGGGAATTATTATATTGCCCAATCATGAAATTTTCCAGCAAGTATGAACACAAGTTCAATGTAAACTAATGTGTTTCTGAGATGTAGGCAGAAGCAGCCATGGTGGAAATTGTGGCCCAATTTGGGCCTCTGGTGCCCGCGAGGGCATTTTTTCCCCTCGGAAATATATTTATTAATTTGGTTCAATTGTTGTCCAGCTTTTCTTCCAGATGGGCACCAAAGCAACTTACAAAAGCATATAAAATATAACAATATTTTATACAAATATACAATGTTGTATACAAGGATATGAAATATACAATAGTTCATAACAATTAACACAAACTGAAACCTGAAAACAATTCATAACATTAAGACATCACTAATAACAGGTTAAAATCAATATTTGTATAATATTTTATACAAATATACAATGTTGCATACAAGCATATGAAATATACAGTAGTTCATAACAATTAACACAAACTAAAACCTGAAAACAATTCATAACATTAAGACATCGCTAATAACAGGTTTAAAACAATATTTGTATAATATTTTATACAAATACTAGCTTTTATGTACCCGGCTTCGCCCGGGTATTTATATGTCCCATCACTGACCCCCTCCCCCACTCACCAGGCATACAGATGGCCCTGTATCGGTTTGCCTGCAGGAAACCTATTAGCGCCCGGGTGTTTATATGTTGCATCCCTGACCCCCCCACTCACCAGCCATGCAGATGGCCCTGTATCGGTTTGCCTGCGGGAAACCTATTTGCACCCAGGTGTTTATATGTCCCATCCCTGGACCCCCCCCCACTCACCAGCCATACAGATGGCCCTGTATCGGTTTGCCTGCGGGAAACCTATTTGCGCCCGGGTGTTTATATGTCCCATCCCTGACCCCCCCACTCACCAGCCATACAGAAGGCCCTGTATGTATCGGTTTGCCTGTGGGAAACCTATTTGCTGCTGTTTGTCTTCAACTGTAAAGAGTTCAGATGCAGCCTGAAGATTCCGCATGTCATTTGCATGTACTTTGCATCTCATCATGACATCATCAGAGCATTGGAATGCAATGGCTCAGCCCATAGCCATCCATAGAGAACCACAAATTTGCTTGTACCCGCGCCCGTGGGGGCGCGATCCGTTCCAAAACCACGCAGCGACGGTCTCGGGGGGCCAAGGCACCCGCGTGCCGAGTTTGGTGCGAGTCGGTCCAGGCGTTGCGGAGCCTATGTGGAACATACACACATACACACATACATACACACATACGCTCTTCTTTATATATATAGATACAATGTTGTATACAAGCATATGAAATATACAATAGTTCATAACAATTAACACAAACTACAACCTGAAAACAATTCATAACATTAAGACATGGCTAATAACAGGTTAAAAACAACCCAACAAGATAAAAGCATAAAATATTCCAGCATTCAGGGGACAAGTTTTCCTAGAAAATAGTTGTAGAAAAAGAGCAAGAGGTGCATAAAATACCTAAGGTGGATCGGTTTCAAAGCTGTAGGATATTGCATTCTGTCAAGCTCACGGGTACAGAACCCACAGATAAGAAGGGCCCACTGAAGCTATGTTTCTGGTAAGCTTACAAAACACTTTAGCTGCTCTTTTAGCCTATACCTCAACTGCAAAAAGGGTTTTTCCTCCATGTTTTCTTACTCAAGGAGCTCCCCCACCTCCACCACCACTGCCAGAGGCCCTACCCTGCAAGATCCTGCAAGGGCTTGAGCTGTGTGCGCAGCAAAAAAGTTATGGTTGTTGTGTTTTCTTCAGGGAAGGCAGTTTCTGAGTATTATTTACATTGGGAACTACACAGAATTACCATGGACAACACTGGAAAAAAGCTGCACACTTGCTCCCGGTAGTTTGCATTGAACCACTTCTGATTCAGGTATTTGGAAACACCTTGAATTTTTTTTCAGAAGGCACTCTCTCCCCTAGAGGGTCTAAGAAAGAGATTGCTACAATTCAACTTTGGAACTGGTGCACAGAATCATCGCTGGTTGCTGCGGCATGCGATTCTGGCCAGTCAGTCAGTGGGCTCAAAAGTATAAATAATCATGAATCTCAAATGCACACAAACTCATTCACATGATGGCATGCCAATTACTGAGGCAAGAGTGGGCCACAGACACAGTGGCTGAGGTGCAAATCCTCAATACTCATGCGGTCTACAGTATGAAGCTGCCAGATTCTTTTGAAAGGATGCGTCCTTCTCCCCACTCAAGGATGGCCAGATGTTTTCTATACTCTCCATTGCCCTATGGAGAGCATCTGGCCTGATGGAGCCGCATGTGCTCAAGATAACTAGCTAGACACTCCAGGTGTCTTGTTTCTGCACAAAAAAGGGGGCTCCTTTAAGATACGTCTCAGGCCCAGCAGTTGTCCTCACAGACCTCCATCCAGCTGAAAGAAATTATCATAACTCTTTTGCCAGACATGAGGATCCCACCATCTTTCCCACAATAGAAAAAGAGAAAGTGAAGCTGAATTTTGCTAGGGTGGCAGTGGCTCTCCAAAGTTACTGTCTTTCATATTCCTGCACAGGAGGCAGCCCAATGGCTGAAGGCAGCATCCTCAACCCCCATTGACTGGATGACAGGTCTGATCAAGCCAGGCCACCTCTGGGCTTTGAGCCTTCCGACAACCCTTGGGGCAACTTTTGGCACTGGGGCCAGGCACAGTGACACCAGTTGAAGTCCCCAGTCCGGGACCACAGCCTGCTCCTGCCCTTGACCCAGGGATCAGCAGCACAAGCATACTTACCTGGGTTCAGGTGCAGCCAAGCACCCGACAATCCTGCCAGCACCCCTTGGCTCAATTTGGACTGGCACTCCTTGTTCCTATAAGAAAACAGGGAAAGGGGTCATGTTAAACAGACTTTGTGTATAGGGCTTCTGTGAAGCAAAAGGGCTCGAATATGAAACTACTAACTTGATTAAACAGCATCCGTGCAGCAATAACCCTTAAGTCCCCATGTATTTTTGGGCAGGCTGTTCACGGGAGGGATTCAGGAGGCAGACTCATATCAACAAGCACGTTCAGACCCCTCCAGGAGGAATAGATCCCCTGTGAGAAATGATATGCTGCCATCTCAACTTCATTCTCCCAGGCGACTTCCTAAAAAAGTCACATGCACACAGTCACAGAGGCTGAGAAGTGACTGGTGCTGATAGAGGCGTGACTGTAGGACACTATGAAGAGTTCCTGGAAGAGCTGAAGGTTTTCCATGACATCGGAAGGGTTTCCTTGCCTATATTCTGCTGTGCTGATGCTGAATTTGCTGCTTGAATCCTTGTGGTTTTGTTGATTCACTTTGGAGGTTTTATCTTCAAGGATTCATTTGGATTTATTTGGACTACAAACTAACGCGGTGGACAAAGGAGGATAAAGAACGTGAGACAGAGTCTCGGTTGCATTTGCCTATTCAAGACCTCACAAAGCCGTTTTTCTTTGTGAAGGGAGCTATTCTGGTGAAGATAAGCCGTGAGTTATTTGGAGTTGAAGTTCTTTTCTTCTGCTATAAACTTTGCCTCCTAGTTATTTTTTGAATCTTTGCTTTTTCCCCAGCTGGTATGGTGCCTGGTGTTGTTTAGTCTAGCATACGCACTTCCCTTCTTTTTTGTTTTTGGTAAGGGGTGTGCTTTGAACGGACTGTATGAGATAGCATCCCTTTAATTAGAAGTACAGATTTTCAGCTTCTTAATGTTTAGATTTCCAACGTATTTGCTTTGTTTGGTACCCAATTTATTTGGCTGGATGTTTTAAAACTGCGTGATCTCTCTATGAGCTGCTAAATTGAAAGAAACTTTGGCGTTATTCTACAAAGAATTTAAAGATGGTACTAACAAGGAATAAATACAAAAAACTGAATTTGCAGGTGCAACCTCCACTGAAATATGAGAGAAAACAACACGGCGTTTCCGCTCAAGCTAAAATAACAAACTTTTTTTCCAGCACTTCCCTAATGCCTAATTCAAACGATGGCTCTCAAGCAGAGCCAGACACAGTATTGCCTTCTCTGATGAGTCTTAAAGACACCACGCCTAAGACTTGCATACAAGAGCTGACTTCCCAGTCACCAGCAGAGAGATTTTCTCCTGTGGAAAGTGAGGTTGTATCCCATGAAAGGCAGATGGAATTCGACTCGTTACCCTCTGCATGTTCTCAAGCAGCCTCAATACCATCTCCAGACCCATTTTTTTTGGATATTTTGGGCATGCAAAATTCTCTGATAGCAAGTTCTTTTCAGCTCCTAATGCGAGATATCTCTGATATTAAATCTGACTTAGGCGAACTAAAACAGCTGGTATCAGCCCTGCCCTCGGGCACAGATCTTTCTCCTCTGCATAACAAAATGGACAAAATGGACTCTTGTTTAAAACCTAGACCTCAGGCAGTGGCTTCTATGGAACAAAATCTGGAGTATACTAGCTGTAATTTGGCTAACCGTGTAAGGCTAGATTCCAAACGCCCTAAGAAAAGGGCAAGGATCAAAGGGCACCATCTTGCTGGGAGAAAACTTAGGACTAATTCTTCCTTGTCCCTTAAGCGGAGATTTAAAAATCTCTTCCGTATGGCGGAGGCTTTGGAATCTGCAGTGGAGGAAGACAGACTTCACCTCAAATTGCGGGGAAATCAGACTGAAGAGGCAAGATTGGAGCGACCATGCACTTCGGGGGAGTTGAAGAAATGTTCCAGTTCCCAGGCCAACTCTGATTCTGTTTGTTATTTTCCATCCATCTTGGATTGTCCTTCTAAATTTACAAATTTGTTATCCTCTAATTGTCTTTGTTCTAACTCTGGTTACGTTCCTTGTCTCCCCCCTCCTGTGTTGGAGCCTGATAGGAGAGCTGAAGACGAAATACAAGATCTTTTGTCAACTCCTTTACTATCTTCCTCTGCGAATACAGCTTTTAGGTCCCCTCCATCATTAGTCCTACTCAGGGACCAGTTGGTTTTTTTAAATCTCCCAAATTCAATAGTAGGCTCAACACCAATGGAGGGTAAATTATCTTTTATACAAATGCTTTCAACATTTGGTTTGGGTTTTATTTCTGTAGAGGAGATAAAGGAGGTTGAATACTTATTTTTCCCCTTTGCCCTAGGTGCTAGGGTTGTTTTTACAAATGTGACACCTGTGAGATTAATTTTAGATTATAAGGAAAGATTTGCTAAAGCAAAGATCTCTGTTAATAGACACTTTTTTTCTTCCTTAGTTTTACCTTTGACCGGCCCGTTGTTTAATGTTCCCCCTTTTCATAAGACTTTGAATGTATGTTCTCAACAGGTTGATTCTGTGTCTAATGACCTCATAAATCTAGATACAAATGAAAATGGGAAGGAATATGCTAAGATCCTCAAAAATGAACTGTCTACTTTTATGGTAGACAATGGTGGCCTTGTGTCTAAAGAGAAGATCTTAACATCAAATAAGACTGTTTTTAAAAAGGAGAATGTCTACACATTGAAACCTAATGGCTCTGATTCGATTCCTGAGGAAGAAGCCAACTTAACAACTGGTTTCTTCCTTCCTCCTAAAGAGGGCCAACAACATAAAGGAGGAAAGGATCTTAACTCCTTCTCAGAGGAAGAAGCCACCCTGATTGCTGGCTTCTTTCTTCTGCCCGAGGAAGGACAACACTTCATCAGACACAGACTCCAGACGCTGCTTAGACTTTTGGCTCAAGAACTACCTAAGACAGAGGATGTTACTACCTCTAGGCCCAAGTCTCCCCCTTATATGTTGGATAATCCTTCTCAGATACATGGTTCTATTTACACTAATGTCCCAAATAACTTAGCTTCCTGTGATTTCCAACGTGCAGCGAATTTGGAGGCAATTTCAGCGCTCCATTCGGAAAAGTTATGTTGACAATTCACCAATTTCCCCAGGATTGACTCAACGTCCAAACCATCTCCCCTTAAATGCCCGTCACCTCTTCATATTCTTTCTTGGAATATAGCAGGATGGGGGAAAAGTGCAAAGACTCACAACTAGCAGCCCAGTTTTATGATGCTGAAATTGTGCTTTTACAAGAAACTTGGGCTTTAAACCCTATTGATTTTCAAGGCTGGAATGTTATATCTTTACCTGCTAGAAAGAAAGGCCTAAGAGGTCGCCCAGCAGGGGGTTTGGCTATTCTGCATAGACCCGGGTTGCATCTGGATCTCATATATATGGCAGATAGTCACTGTGCCCTGCAAGTTTTTAAGATCATTTGTAGTTCCAGAGTCCTAATAATATTTAATGTTTATATTCCTCCCACTTCTTCTAAACAACTTAGGCTCACCCAATGGGACTTCCTTAATTCAACCTTTGTGAAGATCGAGAAAGATTATAAGGAGGCACGTTTCATATTAGCAGGAGACTGGAACGCTCGTACAGGTTCAAATTTAGACATCTTCAGTCATTTTGACAATTTCAATGCGTTACCAGATCATTACTGTTACAATCGTCATTCTAAAGACAAGATAATTAATGACGCTGGCCTGCTGTTGGCCAATTTTTGTATCTTATTTGATCTTGTATGGCTTAACGGGCTTCAAGGGGTCGATGATAGGGGCGATTTTACTTTTCTTGCTCCTCAAGGCACCAGTGTTATAGATTATATTTTGGTATCTTCTGCTCTATTACCTTTGATTTCTGATTTCCATGTAGGCCTTCCCTTTCATAGTGACCATCTTTCGTTATTTTGTTCTCTTCATTTAATTTATACTCCGCCTCACTCCATTCATTTCCCCTTACCTGTTTTTTCTTCAACTCCCATAACTAAGATAAAGTGGAATATACAGACTCAATTATCTTTCCAAAAATTTGTGGCTGAACATGCTACTTTCTTAGGATTTGACCCCTTCCCTGATACTACTTTACATATGCCATTGACAAATTATGAAACCCTTATAGATAGTTTGAACAATACTTTAGGTCTCCAATATCAACCTGTAAAAGAACTTGAGACATCTGACTCTTCACCTCCCTATAACACTTTGTGTAGATCCTTGAAGCAGGAAATGCGCCGTACATATCAGGCCTTCAGAAATACTTCGTGTCCCAACTTATTGGCCAGATATTTTGAAATTAAAAAATGTCTGAAAATAGCAAGTGATCACCAGGCCCACCTGATAGCAGCAGATAACTGGCAGCGCTTAGAGAGGGCGGTCACATCAAAAAATTCCAAATCTTTCTGGAAAATAGTTAGTGGCCATTTTTCCCCTCGTCCTGCAATTTTCAGTCTACCTGCCTCCATTTGGGTGGACTACTTCAAAAGTTTATTTTTTGATGAGAAGATCCAGCACCAACCCCCTGATCGGACTATCCTTAGTGAAGCTCCCCAGTGGCCCTCGGTCACTATGGATGAGATTGTAACTTTAATCGGCCACCTTAGAAATGGTAAAGCCCCGGGGCCCGATAACATCTCTGCGGACATTCTTAAGGCGGCACCCCTATGGTGGGCAAACATCTTAGCCCCCCTATTTACCTGGATAAACAGATCAGGGATTATTCCTGCTTCATGGAAGCAATCTGTGATAGTACCCATCTTTAAAAAGGGGGATAGAGATCAGCCATCAAATTATAGACCTATTACCCTTCTCTCTATACCGGGGAAGTTGTATGCTTCCTATTTATTAAGTAAGCTCTCGTTATGGGTAGACAACAATAATATTATTGGGGATGAGCAAGGAGGCTTTAGAGCAGGGAGGTCTGTTATGGACCAATGTCTTATATTGACTCACCTTGCAGAGAGACAACTTTCTAAGCCCCAAGCTAAATTGTTTGTGGCTTTTCTAGACTTGAAGGCAGCCTTCGATTCAATCAATAGGGATTTGCTCTGGTCCAAATTAGTCTCCCTTCAGATTGATCCACGCTTACTGTATTTAATTAAAGAGTTGCATAGTGACAATACCACCCAGATTAGATATAATATTGGAGGTAATCTTTCGGATAAATTCAATATCAATAGGGGAGTTAAACAGGGCTGTGTTTTAGCCCCGGCCCTGTTTAACCTCTTTATTAGTGATCTTTCCTCTTACTTGGGTTCCATCGACTCTCATTGCCCTAAGTTAAACCATCGGCCTATTCCTGTTTTGTTATATGCCGATGACATGATCTTGATCTCCCAAACCAGGATTGGCCTTCGCCGCTTGATAACCGGCTGTATTCAATACTTAGCAAATAATGATTTACATCTTAATTATTCTAAATCCAAAATAATGGTCTTTGAGAGATCATGGAGGAATCGGGACTGGAACTTCCAGGGCAAATCTATCTGCCAGGTGAAAACCTTTAAATATCTTGGGATTCATTTTCACTATAAATTGTCTTGGGTTGCTCATCGTAACGCAGCTATTAGAACAGCCCGTCTAACCGCACAAGCTGCCATAAGGTTTTTCTTTGTTAGAGGTAATTCATTTATTCCTGCTGCCTTACGCATATTTAACGCCAAGATAATTGCACAGCTTTTATTTGGAATCCCTATTTGGTTAACCGGTTTTAATAAGGAAGTCGAAAGAGTACAATCTATATATCTTTATAAAATCTTTGGTTTACCACACTGTGTCCCTTATGCAGCTCTCTGTTTGGAAGCCAACTTACCTAAATTAGAATTAGTGGCCTGGAGTCGCTTTATGTCCTATTGGTTGGATATATGTTATAAAGCCGACTCCGTTTCCATCT
The DNA here is from genome assembly GCA_029204185.1 of Lerista edwardsae. Taxonomy (NCBI): domain Eukaryota; kingdom Metazoa; phylum Chordata; class Lepidosauria; order Squamata; family Scincidae; genus Lerista; species Lerista edwardsae. The sequence goes on from JAJKFI010037972.1 coordinate 10,916, forward strand.
TTAAGGATTTACTTTCCGACTCCTGGACATCCTCTGGCTACCATCTTTTCATTCGCAAATTAACACAAATTGGCCTTTCCCCCTCCTTTTTAGGTGATTTTAGTCTATCCAAAGCCAAACATATTGTCTTATGTAGACTAAAGGATATTAATTACCAAGTACTTTTGGAAGAAGCAAATAAATCCTATTCTCCCCTCAAATTTGATTTATTTCCAACAATTGGCCGTCTTCCTCGTTACTTGATTGTACTGCAAGATCCCCGCCTTAGACGTATTCTGTCATTAGCACGCTGCAACGTTTTTCCTACTCGCGAGTTCGAAGCACGTTTTCTTAAAGTCTCTCAGACAGTAAACTGTTCATGTGCCATGAAGACACCTGAATCTTTTAAACATATTTTATTAGAATGTCCATATTATAGTGACATCAGGCACAAATATTTAATGCCTATGTTGAGTAATATATCTGGGCTGCCTGAAGGAAAAAAGGTAAACTTTTTACTTTCGTCCTATGCATCTTTTACTTTGAGGTCAGTAGCACTGTATCTTAACACTGTATTGTACAGACGCCGTGAGCTAGACCTCTAATGAGTGTATGTGTGTATATGTTGATGCTCTTCTGTTTTTATGAAATTGTACTAATGCCAATAAAGGTACTGACTAGACTAGACTAGACTGGTGCTGCTCCTGTTGAGCAATTTGAACAAACCAGTGGATGCAGCACTGCAGTCTCCCACCCTGTCTCCTCCCTCTTCCAGCACCATATTATCACTCTGGCCTTATCCACCATGGTTCAGCTTTAAACACAGTTAATTCTCTTCAATGCTGCTGTTGAACCGGAGTGAGTTCCAAAGTGGCCATGTGAAAATACTACTGCCTAGTATGATACTTTGAAGGGAATCTGTGCATGTTTTCATACACTGAAGGACTGTCTGAGATGTGATCCTTGGTGAAATATCTGTCCAACGCATTTCACTTACCAGATCAGAGCTGAGGACAAGCTCAAAAATTCCTTGCAGGCTGAGATTTTTGGCAACCAAACTCCCATTATCCAGCTGATGCAGGAGGGAGTCTGGTGGCCCTGTGTGGGTGTCCTCCTCTATATGGTACAGCAGCAACTGCAGGGCACAAAGTCAGAAAAATGTGTGACTTAACTGGGGTGGGGAATGGGACCATATTGCACATATAAGGAACCATATTCAGTTCTCGCCCCCCCCCAACTCCTTTGCTAACAGATGTTTATTTGGATTTCTCTTTAAGGGCGCAATCCTAAACTGAGTTAGGCCGGCATAAAATAAGCCAACAAAGTTTAGCCAGCACAAGGGACACTGTAAAATATGTTTGGACCACTCTCGGTGTCAGAGAAACCAGCACACAGACGTGAGCCATCCTCCCTGATTCCGAGAGTAGTCCAAACACGCTTTATGGTGGCCCTTGTGCTGGCCAAACTTGGCTTAGTTTATGCCAGCCTAACTCCCGCTTAGGATTGTGCTCTCAATCCCCGAACGTGATTAGAAGAACATAAGCTACAACCCATATTTCTACTGGTTTAAATTTTCTCATTCATACCACTAACTGCATGCAAAGCTCAGAGAGGGCACCAGAAGGCAGACCAATAGTTATCCAGCATGCACAAGATGTTAGCTATCTGTCAAGACTGCCTGCTGACATGAGCATGCTGGCAAGTCACTCCCACCTCTGCTGTGTTTGTCACCCTGACCCCCTCTTCGCACATGTGCAAAATTTCCTTTGCATTGGCAAGCTTACTCCGCCATCATGGACTTTATCTGACTCTTTTGCCCCTTATGGGATCATCTACCATAAATGGGTGGCTCAAAATGCCATTTGAATTGCTGGCCAGCATGTCTGCCACAAACTGGATTAGGGTGGGGGTATGTCTGGTTCATCCCATGGGCAGCAAAATGAGATTCCACAACCCCTTCTCTAATATACAGAGATGAGGGTACTGGAGGGTACTAGAGTGCTTCCTTGGAAGCAGGAATTTACTTTCTGAACAAGAAGCCAAATATGTTCTCAGTCACTTGGAGTATCCAGTCCCTTGGGCCACCACAGAGAACTCTGTAACAGAGAGCAAGGATGAATGAGAGAAAGACAATTAAAAACAGTACAAAGCACATGGAATCTCAGGCACTCTACATGTCTTTGGCTGTACTCACTGCTCACCTGGCACTCTTCGGGGAGCTCAGGGTTCTGTCTCTTATCTCACTAAGGGGTTGGAGTTTCTCAGGTGGTCCAGGCAGCCAAGGGCATCCTCTGACACTTTTGCCACTCTGAAAAAGACTTGGAGGATTTCTAAGGTCTCCCTGTAAGCAAAACATTTGTAGAAGATGTCAGTGCCACAGAGTTTGGGGAGCAGAAAAAGACTGCTTATTTCAGGAGATCTGAAATGTATTTATTGATTTACTTCCAATATTGACATCCTGCTTTCCCAAAGCTCAATAAGAAACAGCAATTCATAACATAATCATCACCATCAAAATGCAATGGAAATGCATAAGAAAAGTCAACAATCAAGAAACATCAATACACAGACGTCATTGCAAATTATATATCAAAACAGTAGTTACAATTAAAACAGAAGTGCTTTTTAATCTTCTAAAAGGAAGCAGCATAAAACAGCAGCATTTAAATGCAATCATAAAAGCATGGGCAGTGAAAACAAAAGCACCATCAAAATGCCAACAAAAATAAAAATGTCTTTATCCCCTGCTGGAATACCCCTAATAAGAAGGCTGTTCATAATCCTTAAAGGAAGATGTACCAAAGCTGCCACCAGGGCCACCACAGAAAAGGCCTTACTTGTTGCCACTATCCTGCTAACTCCTGTTAAAGGTGGTACACAAAGAAAGACTCATGGATTATATTTGGGCAGGAATATATGGAAGCAGATGGTTCCTAAACCAGTAGTTCTTAAATGTTTTAGCTCTTTTTAGAATTACAATCTGTCAGGACCCACTGGAAATGATGTCATTAACCTGGAAGTGATGTCATTAACCTGGAAGTGATGTCATGGCTGAAATTGACATCATCAAGCAGTATACGACAAAATCTAAGTAAGTAAATAAGTAAGCAAGCCATTCTATGACTTTTCTCTCCTTGGAGAGAACAGAAGATATTATACATTCCTGGCTATGGTGATGAGTCCATCTCTTCTTCCTTACTAGAATGGCATTTTCCTCAAAATGCTCCTGCACCTCGCAGACCAGGATCCCGATAAGGGCAGATGCTTGGAGTGGTAAAAGTGGCCTTACAATGCTCTTTGCAGGCACTGAGAATTGAGAGCAAGGAGAAATGGTAATGTCCCTTAGTACAGGCATGGTCCCAAATTCCTTCTAGAGTTTGGGGGGTATCTTATGACAGTGGTTGGCCAAAAACGTTCTTTTCATAACTAACCTTTTTATGGGTGGTCAAACTCCATTATAAACTCGGCAACATCTAGCAGGGAAAGTATTGTAGAGTTCATGTTATCAGGCACAGCATTTCATGAGGTTGCTGGAGTTGCCAAAGGCCAATATTTTATTTTCTTGCCAGCCAGATCTGCTTTGGAGAGTCCAGATAGCTGGCCTGGTAGTGACTATAGACTCCTCTCAGTATCCATGTTCACTGCATTGGTCTTTCAAGAATAATTAGCATACAGCCATGCCATGCTGCTGTTTCTGATTATCAATACATAAAAACATAAGAAGAGTCTTGCTTGGTCACGCCTATCCATCTTACAGTGGCCCATCAGATGCCACTGGCAGCTCACAAGATGAAAGGATGCCTATATCCTGGTGCCACTACCAGGCATTTAGCACTACCAAGTGATGAGCCCTCACTGATGTGCCAAGAACCTCAAGGACACACAGCCCTCACCCTCAACAGCGCTTTGTGACAAGGGGGAGAGTGGGTCATCATCAGACAGGGTCAGCCAATCGGTGATGGAGAATGCTAATCCCGGAACCTTCCTTATAAGGGCAAGAGGAGCAGTTATGGCAGTTAAAATGTGTTTCTAGAGAGAAAGCAGGAAAGATGAGGATGGGGGGAGGTTAGGAGTTAACCAACTTGGATAGGGCTGCCTGAAGAATAGTTGGAAAGCAACCCTCAGTCAGATTTAGGATTAGTTAACCTAGAACCTTTAGTTAACCTTTTTTGCCTGTGTATCCCATGATATAATCATGGCAATAGCCCTGTGAGGCAGTTTAAGCTGTGAGAAAGATGATTAGTCCAAGGCCTCCCAGGGTCAAGTGGGCATTTGAATGTTGTTTCTCAGGGCCGGATACTCCAACCACTATACCACACTGTCTCATCTTCCCTTCCTTTTTTCCACTGTCACGTATCAGGTCCCTCTGTATGAAGGGCATTCATACTCTGCTCCACTAAGTCCTGTGGAAATATCAGAAATCACAGAAAGGTTGATAGATAAAATATATGAAGTTGCTGAAAGGGATACTTTGTCAGAAAGAAGGAAGGAAATTTACAGAAAATTAAAAGCTATTGGAAACCTTTCTATAGATGGACAGACACACTATATAAAAAGTAGAAGAAACTAGGAGGTTCCCTTTTATCCGTTTATTAAGTGATGTAGTATGTAATACAGGTTTATAAAAGGAAGACGGAATAAATAGAAGATAGATTGTAAAGAGGGAATTTTTTTATGGGATGATTAGAATTTGAGTGAGATTATAATTCAGAGGAAAATAGACGTGCTGTTAACCCAGTTGTAGTGTACCCATTGGTGTTGACTTGATGGGGCTGCGGGGCTTTGAGCGTACACGTGATTTCCCCGTGGGGGCAGAGCACTCATGTTCACGCCAGCACCCACACGAAATCTGCTGCAAGGCACCCACTGCACGGACTTTGGGCGAAGATTGACGCTCGAGACGCCATTTTTACTGTTGCCACTACCAGGCAATAAGCACCACCAAGCAATGAGCACTCACTGAGGTGCCAAGAACCTCAAGGACCACAACACACAGCCCTCACCCTCAACAGCACTTTGTGACAAGGGGGAGAGTGGGCCATCATCAGACAGGTTCAGCCAATCGGTGATGGAGAATGCTAATACTGGAACCTTCCTTATAAGGGCAAGAGGAGCAGTTATGGCAGTTAAAATGTGTTTCTAGAGAGAAAGCAGGAAAGATGCAGATGGGGGGAGGTTAGGAGTTAACCAACTTGGATAGGGCTGCCTGAAGAATAGTTGGAAAGCAACCCACAGTCAGATTTAGGATTAGTTAACCTAGAACCTTTAGTTAACCTTTTTTGCCTGTGTATCCCATGATATAATCATGGCAATAGCCCTGTGAGGCAGTTTAAGCTGTGAGAAAGATGATTAGTCCAAGGCCTCCCAGGGTCAAGTGGGCATTTGAATGTTGTTTCTCAGGGCCAGATACTCCAACTACTATACCACACTGTCTCATCTTCCCTTCCTTTTTTCCACTGTCATGTATCAGGTCCCTCTGTATGAAGGCCATTCATACTCTGCTCCACTAAGTCCTGTGGAAATATCAGAAATCACAGAAAGGTTGATAGATAAAATATATGAAGTTGCTGAAAGGGATACTTTGTCAGAAAGAAGGAAGGAAATTTACAGAAAATTAAAAGCTATTGGAAACCTTTCTATAGATGGACGGACATGTTATATACAAAGTAGAAGAAATTAAGAGGTTCCATTTTATCCGTTTATTAAGTGATGTAGTATGTAATACAGGTTTATAAAAGGAAGACAGAATAAATAGAAGATAGCTTGTAAAGAGGGAATTATTTATGGGATGATTAGAATTTGAGTGAGATTATAATTTAGAGGAAAATAGATGTGCTGTGTACCCATTGGCGTCGACATGATGGGGCTGCGGGGCTTTGGGCGTACATGTGATTTCCCCGTGGGGGCGGAGCACTCATGTTCATGCCAGCACCCACATGAAATCCACTGCAAAGCACCCACTGCACGGACTTTGGGCGAAGATTGAAGCTTGCGATGCCATTTTTACTGCTGGCGCTTGTCTGCTGTCTAGCAGGTTGGTGGGCAGTGTCCGGTGCGGCTTGCCCGATCAGCAAAGGATGGTGGAGCAGGGAGAGCCAATGGGATGCGGCCGCATCCCCATAGTACTGCCTTTCTCCACCAGATTCCTGATCGGCCAGCTGAGTTCTCAGAAATTGCAAGACTTCGGAAGCATTCTTAAAGAGCTTCTTGCGCTTTATGCCGCATACGGAGCTTGGGCTTAGGAGGGTGTGGTAGCAGGGATGAGTGCGCTTTTTCTTTATGCAGACAGGCCGGAGCATCTCCACCTGCTCGATATTGGGAACTTGTGAGTTGTTGTGTTGACTTGTTTTGCAGTTCCCCAGTGCAGGGTCTGAGGTTCTGGACCCTTGCACCGCGTTATACCTGATAACTGCTACAGTGCAGAGAGCGGGTGGCACTGCACCTGCACTGAGCACACACTTTTGTGGGTTGTTGTATCCAAACACACTTTTGTGGGTGTTATGTTGAATTCTTTGTTTCCCATTTCCTGAGTGCAACATCTGCAGTTCAGCCCCCTGCCACTGCGTCCCACACGAAAACTGCCAGAGTGGGGGGGGGGTTGGGGGGGCCACAGCCAGCCAGCACACCCAAACACTTTTGTGGGTTGTTGTGTTGAATTCTTTGTTTCCCATTTCCCGAGTGCAAGGTCTGCAGTTCAGGACCCTTGCACCGTGTTACGCTTAAGAACTGCTATAGTGCAGAGAGTGGGTGGGCAGTTGCACCCTTTGCCAGCACAAACAGTACACTTTTGTGGGTTGTGCTATGCGTTGTTGAATTCTTGTGTATTCCTCTGGAGGGTCTGCAGTCAGAACCCCTTCACAAAGCTACACTCGAGAACTGCCCCAGTGCAGAGAGGAGTGGCATTGCACCCGCATCCAGAACAAACAGCACACTTTTGTGGTTGGTGTTGTGTGTTAAATTCTTCTGTGTTTTTGAGTTCAGTGGAGGTTCTGCTGTTAGGACCCCTTCACAAAGCTACACTTGAGAACTGCCACTGCAGGCAGCTTGTGGGTGGGCAACTGCACCTGCATCCAGCACACACAGACACACTTTTGTGTGTTGTGTGTTGAAAATTGTTTGTTTTCCAGTTCCTGACTCCTGGGTTTACTGCGCAGGTTCTGCAGTTCTTGGACCCTGGCACAAAGTTAGAGCCAGCCAGCGCACAAACACGCAACAACACCTGCCTACATTCAGCTGATATAATTTCCTGGGACTGGGGTAGTCTCTCCAGTGAAACCAGAATGGATAGGTTTGTTATTAGGAGAGCGAGGCGGTCTGGTGGAGCCATGCCATCCTCATCCTCATCAGAGCATCCAGAAGGTGGAAGACCAGAAACCTCTGTGACTCAGGGGGAAGGCTGTGCAGAGACCAATCAGAGCCAGACACAAACACAGAGAGATAGCCAAGCCGCAACATTTCAGTCTCAAACACAGAGAGGAGGAGGTCTAGCAGAAACAGTCCAGATGCAGATGCAGACTCATATCAAGATCAGACATGAAGCCTTTCAGAGTCAGAGCCAGACCCAGTCTCACGCCTGACTGCACAGAAGGAGTTGCTGAGCCCGCACCTCCACCAGAGCAGAGAAAGAAGCACGCGTGGCCATCACAGACACCAGAGCACAGCTTGGGGGTCAGAACTTTCCAGGCTCGTTGGAGTCAGATGTTCCCCTGGCTGGAATACAAACGTTCCAAGGATGCCACCTTCTGCCACATCTCTAAGTCAGCATTCCATCAGAACTGCGTGATGTTCACATCTAAATTTCAAATGTCGTTCATTGATACAGGCTTCAGAAACTGGAGGAAGGCTCTGGAGAGATTCAGGACACACGAGCAGTCTGAATGCCACAGGGAGGCATTGTTCAAGACCCAAGCAACGTGCTCCAGCATGACGGTTTCCTCTCTGATGTCCAATGCCCAAAAGTTGCAAAGGTGGAGAACAGGGAAGCTCTGATGAAGATACTGTTCTTGCTGATGTATCTTGTCACCCTGGGCCTGGCGATTCGTGGCCACGTCACCAGCAACTTTGTAAACCTTCTGAGGCTGAGGTGTGAAGACTCTCCCGTCCTGAAGAGATGGATGCAAGTGGTGCTCCCACAAAGTGAGCAGCAAGATGCTGGGGATCATGAGTCACCACATCGCCCGTTCCTTGGTCTCTCGCATCATTGAGGCCAAACACTATGCCGTGATGGTGGATGAGACCGCTGACACCTCCATCCAGGAGCAGCTGTCCGTCTGCTTCAGGATTGTGACGGAGAATCAAGAAGTGGAGGAATTGTTCCTTGGCTTCCATTCCACCACCAACACCAAGTTGGAGACCATACTCAACATAGTCCTGGACGTCCTTTGCAGGTTCAACTTGCCAGTCAGGAACTGCAGAGGGCAATGCTTCGACGGCTATGTGGACACCACCAACAGTGCGCTTCAAAAGACAGCACTTCACTTTCAGGAGGTGTTGTCAGAGTTGTCAGAGTGCTGTCAGAGTTCAGGACCAGGTTTGACGCTTTCTGGGGCGATGTCACTGCCACGTCAGACTCCCTGTCTCTGGCGCGGCCGAAAATCCCAAGGAAAAGGCAGCTTCCCAGTCATTTCAGGGATGCAGAGGACAGAGACGTTTCTTCTTTCCGCACCCCGAAAGAGCTGTACCAGAAAGCGTTCTCTGAGGCCGTAGACACCATCTCCGAGTGCATCTCCTCCAGATTCCAGTCAGAGGCGACGGACCTAATGTCCAAGGTGGAAAAATTCCTGACTGGCGCAGAGAAAGCCTTCCACCACAAACTCCAAGAGCATTTTAAAGAGGATGTGGATGTGGTACGGCTGAGGCTGCACTGAGACATGCTCCTGGACATGGCAAGATCAAAGAAGGAAACCATTGAATTGACAGTGTTGCGTCCGCGGTCAACTTCCTGAAAGGGAACCCAACGTTTGTGACCATGCTCCCTGAAGTGCAACTGTTTCTCCGGTCGCTGTGTCAACCTCCACAGCCGAACGGTCTTTTTCCACACTGAGAAGGCTCAAAAACTATCTGTCACACAGAAGCACCTGAACCATCTGGCCCTGCTGGATGTGCATACGGATGTGGCCAAAGAGGCAGACCTAGATGCCATTGCCGACGAGTTCATTTCCAGGGCTGAGATCCGTCAGGCAACCTTTGCCTTGAAAACTTGAAAACCTTCTTGAGTCGGAGAATAAAGTGAAGTCCTGCCTCCGAGTTCGTCTCCCTCAAGCGACTGTGACCCCATCAGCTGTGCTGCATTTCTCCTGTGGGGGTGGCACAGTCACCCTGGGCAGCTCACCCGTCCCCAGGCCTGCACCCTGTCCTGGTTGCCGTATGCTGCACCCCTGCCATTGCAGTCAGGCAGTGCCCCCCAAGTCATCCTCCGTCCTTGCTGAAACAATCAGAGCTTGACACGTGTAATGGACCTTTGTCCTTTGTAGTTTACTTTTGAAACCACCCTCTCACCCCTGCCAATGTGGCAGTGAGTGGCTCCAATTTAAGCTGCTCCTGCTCTGGCACTCTCTGGTCTGCTTGGGGAGTGTACTACATCACTCATCCTGAAGCCCCTATCCACTGATGGTGCTGACATTTCCCCACTGTCAGCCAGTTCAGCACAAGCAAAGTAGTCCTTCAGCGTTCCAAACAGTTGGCAGTTGCAGTCCTCATGTCAGGGCGTGTGCTGCAGCTCTGTTCCTGTGCCACTGTGGCACTGCCCCCTCCCCAAGACTGGCAAGCCGGTCCTATGTTGGACACAGAGGCATCTCCGCCGCCCCCGTCCTACGCAGCGCTGAATGAGTGCCTGTGAGGAAGTGGCAGAGGAAGGCACTCTGCCACCCTTCACACACAGTGTCCTTTCTCCCTCCTCAGTGCCTCTGCCACAGAGGCATCTACCCCCATCCTATGCAGCACTGAATGATTACTTTGCCTGTGAGGAAGTAGCAGGTGAAGGCACAGGCCCATGTTGGACACGTCCATGTAATGCACTGGAAAACCAAAGAGGCTTTTTGTGTGTGTGTTTATTTTTCCTTTGAAACACCCTCCCACTGATGGTGCCATTTTCCCACTGTCAGCCAGTTCAGCACAGGCAAAATACTCCTGTAGCACTGCATATAGCGGCACTGACAGGCACACTCCACGAGCTGCCCAGCAGCCCATTTTGAACACATGGAGTGAGTGAGACAGCAAAGACCCTTGTTTACTTCGTCGCATGAGGAGGGAGGGCCTCCTCCTGGCAAGCTGGTCCTATGTTGGACAAATCCATATAGTGTATGGGGAAACCAACTATCCTTTTTTAAAGTTTATTTTTCCTTTGAACCACCCTCTCAGCCCTGCCAATGAGGCAGTGGCCCCAATTTAAGCTGCTCTTGGTCTAGCACTCTCCATGGTTGGGAGTGTCCTTCATCCCTCACCCTGAAGCCCCTATCCACTGGTGGTGCCATTTCCGCACTGTCAGCCAGTTCAGCACAAGCAAAGTACTCCTTCAGCATTGCAAACAAATGGCAGTTGCTGTCCTCATGTCAGGGAGTGTTCTGCAGCCCTGTTCCTTTGCTACTGTGGCACTGCCCCCTTCCCAAAACTGGCAAGCCGGTCCCATACTAGACACATCCGTGTAATGGACTGGGAAACCAAAGATCCCGGGAAACTAGTTTTCCTGGGAACCACCCTCTCACCCCTTCTATTTTGGCAGTGGCCCAATTTAAGCTGCTCCTGGTCAGGCACTCTGCCTTCCAGAGTATCCTGCATCCCTGCCTGGCACCTCAGCCATTATGGCATCACGCCCCTCCCCTTCTCCAAGTCCCAGTCAGTCAGTCCTAGGACTGGGCAGCTGTGGGTCAATCTGCTGCTACTCTGCTGCTGCCCAATCTGACCTCCTCACTGGCGCCACTGCCCAGCATTTTGTCTCTGAGCTGCATGGAGTACTCTGACTGCAGACTGTCCTCCTGGAGGTCAGAGACCACTAATACTTTGTTATGGGGCAGCACCAGCACAATTTCAACATTTTCTGCATATTTTTTGTGCGGGGGGCGTGGCCATGCATGCGGGGGGCATGGCTATGTGTGCATGAGGGGCGTGGCTTTGCGTGAGGGGCATGGCTTTGGGCCGGGCACAGCCCCGGCACCTATGGTTCTGAATCCAAGTTGCCTCCACTGAGTGTACCCAATGTATGTAACTCATTGTTTCCCTAATCCCCTATGTTCATTTTCCCTTCTCTGTATTTTATAATCTTGAAAAATTTTTAAAAAAATTTATAATGAAATATCAGAAATCACAATGCCTATTCTGAAGATGCTGTATTTCATGCATCAAGAAACATCCTAAATTAAGAGTCCTAAACTAACCTAATCCTAAACTAGTAGTCCTGAACTAAACTAATATAAACTAAATTCCTACATTAACCAAATCATAAACTAATATATTGTTAAATAAACTAATAACTGCTGTCAGAAAAGCACTGAAGAGATGAGCACTATCAAAACACGACTGCTCACTGCAGCTCCAAAAACCTCAAAGATTACAAGCCCACAACACTTATCCATAATCCTCAGCAGCTCTTTGTGATATCATGGAGACTGAGGCATTGTCAGACAGGGACAGCCAATCAGAGAAGGAGTATGTTAATACTGGAACTTTCCATATAATGGCCAAATAAGCAGTTATGGCAGTTAGAATGTGGTTCAGGAGACAAAGAAAGAAAGATGGAAACATTGTTGAGGTTGGAAGTTAACAGGTCTGCCTGTGAAATATCACTCCTCAGTCAGGCTTGGTATTAGTTAGCCTGGAATAACTGAGAAGAAGACAGTGTTTTAGCTCAATGGTTCTCAAACTGTTTAGACCGGGACCCACTTTTAGAATGGCGCTTGTATTGGAACCCACTGGAAATGATGTCATTAACTTGGAAGTTATGTCATACCAGAAGTGCTGTCATCAAGCAGGAAGTGTCATCAGTATGACATAATCAAATGATAGTCCTGGAATGCACACTGGCATTCTTGGACTGCAGCAATTGTACAACCATGAAACATCCCCGACAGAAACATCTCAGGACAAAATATTATGTAAAAGCACTGAACTAAAAACAATTTAAAAAAAATCCTCATTTTATAATTCAAACCGTTAACAATCACAAAAGGAATATAGAAGAGTAAAGTCTACAGTTTCCAAGATGGCTGATCCCAGCTTTCCATGACCCACCTGACATAATGTTGTGATCCACCGAGTGGGTCCCGACCCACAGTTTGAATAACTCTGTTTTAGATTATGTAACCTTCTTTGAAGTCATAGTAACCCATCTTCCCTAAGGCCCTCCCTGCTATTCGGTTTGTAAGTTAATAAATCTCCGATGTAGGAAGGAAGAGACAGGGCAGTGTCAGGCATCAGCCTTCACCAGCAGGGATCACATTAAAGGTAGGTGTGGCTACACACGTATGTGAGTTCAACTGTGTCTTACACAGTATTGTAAGACTTTGCTTGACAGGAGCTTTAGAAGTTCAGCATTTCATTGTGAGAACTCAATGAGAGCAGTTGGAACATTAAAGCAAAAGAGAAAGAGCATTAATATATATATTTTATGCTGTCTGAGATGACAAGCTGCTTCTGCTGAAATTCCCTCTACTACACAATTGTTAAAGGTCCAGAAGCCCTAAAGTTGACAGCCCTCTGTTCTAGCCCTATTGCCTGTTGCTGGCAGGCAGCCCAATCCTGAGCTGCCTGGTCACTGTGGGTATAACTGTAGCCAAGGCCTCTTAGAAGTGCTTCACAAGTTCCAGCCCCACCTCCATTAAGGATACAACATGAACACTATGTGGCCTCTTTCACATGTGCCAGGGCTCCTCAGGAGTCAATATGGCCTCCACTGAGAATGGCTGGTTTAGATTGCAATAACTTGCTGTGATACTGCTAACTGGGGAAGAGGCACTTTTTCATGTGGTGTTCCTCTTATTTTTAGCAGGGGGAGAGTAATTGTCCCTCTTCACCCCTGCGCTGTGTCTTGTCTAGTGGCTGTTGCTGGTGTTCTGCATTTTTTAGATTGTGAGCCCTTTGGGAACAGAGAGCCATTTAACTTTATGATGATGATGATGATGATGATGATGATGATGATGATGTTGATGTCTGTAAACCACTTTGTGAACTTAATGTTGAAAAGCAGTATATAAATACTGTTGATTGATTGATACTGAAGGTGCAACTAGTTTCTGTTTACAGCTTGGCATTGCAATAAAAGTTTCTCTTCAGGTTTTTTCTTTTGGGCACCCTTGAGACTTTTAAAGATGTCTCTCATTTCTTAAGTTTCACTTGGCCTCCAGTGACACCCTTGGAGAGATGTTATGTCAGAAAAGTGTTTACATTTCACATCAAACACCGAATGAGCTGCATTATTGTACCAGTTCAAGTCACTTGTCATGTTATATTTCTGTCACTGGCAGGGCTGTGGTTTTGTCACTGTGAATTTTAAGGATGGTTGTAGGCTTCTCATGGCAAAACTATTGGGAGGGGAATATAGTTGCAGTACTGTAGTTTGTGTTTAAAAGTATATTTTCTTTTGGTCACGTTTAAACATTCATCTTTCTATGACATATACTCAAAGCAATATACAGTCTTACATTTTTAAAGTTGTGTGTGTGTGTGTGTGTGTGTGTGTGTGTGTGTGTGTGTGAGAGAGAGAGAGAGAGAGAGAGAGAGAGAGAGAGAGAGAGAGAGAGA